>VDFB02102958.1:0-37737 GCA_007258455.2 Sequoia sempervirens
GATAATTATTCTAGAATGTTGTGGGTTACTTAAGGGAAAAATATGAAGCTCTGGAGAAGTTCAAGATCTTTAAGGCTATGGTTGAGACAGAGGCAGGTCTAAACATTAAATGTCTGAGATTAGCTAGAGGTAGTGAATTCACTTCCGGCGAGTTTAATTCTATTTGTGAATAACATGGAATAAAGAGACAATTATCTGCACTATGGACCCCTCAGCAAAATCAAGTTGTGGAAAGGAAGAATTTAGGAAAATTGAAGAAGATGGTAGAACTATGATGCTGGAAGGAAATGCTCCTCATATCTACTAGAGAGAAGTTGTGAGTACTACTGTTTACACACTCAACCAGGTACAAATCAAAGGTGATATTAGTGCAAGACCCCTTATGAGCTATGGTTTGGTCATAAGCCTACTATTGGATATTTCAAAATCTTTGGGAGTAGATGCTATATCAAAAGAGATGAAGATATAGGAAAGTTTAATGCTAGGACTGATGGAGGAATCTTTTTGGGTTATTCTACTAAAAGCAAGCCTTGCCAGTGTTACAATAAGAGATTAAGGGGAAAAATAATTGAAAGAAGTGAAAATGTCAAGGTTGATGAAGACATAGCTAAAACCATCCAGGAGACCGTGGATATGATTGAGGATGGTCCAGAACTGATGGGTACAAATAGGGAAAGAAAGTTCAGGGAATTCAAGTAAGTTCAAATCATTACGGTGATCGAAAATCAAGAGGAAGAGGGAGAAACTAGTGAAAGTCTGAGAAAGAGATCACAAGAGTTTGAAGTTCAAGAACATCCACCTCGAGACTCAAAGGTATGTAAGATTAAATCATTTAGAAGATTAGATTATTGGTGATAAGAACAAAGGTGTCCAAACTAGGAGAAGAATTGCAGAAGAATACTGCTTGATCTCAAAGACAGAGCCTAATAGTGTCAATGAAGCATGCAAAGATGAACATTAGGTGGAAGCAATGAAAGAAGAACTACTGCAAATTGAGAATAATGATACATGGATTCTTGTTCCTAGACCTAAAGACAAAAATGTAATTGGAACTAAACAATGATTCTTTAGAAACGGAAATTGAGACTAGGCAAAGGTGAAGTTCTTAGAAATAAAGCAAGACTTGTGTGTAAAGGATATTCTCAGATGGAAGGAATTGAATTTGAAGAAACCTTTGCCCCTATTGCTAGGATTGAAGTTGTAAGACTATTTCTTGCTTATGTTGCTTACAAAAACTACAAGGTTTATCCTTATGGATGTCAAGTTATCACATTTTAAATAGCGAATTGGAAGAAGAAGTGTATGTTGCTTGAGAAACGATGGATTTCAATTGATTGATGTGAGGGAGATATGGTTTGTCAGTTGAAGAAAGCTTTGTATGGACTCAAGCAAGACCCTAGAGCATGGTATGCCAGATTGGACAAGTATTTGCTGAAGCTTGGATTTAACAAAGGTGTTGCTGATAGTAATCTATATTTCACGATTGACGATGATAAAGATTTGATTATGGAAGTCTTTGTTGATGATATATTTTTGGAGGAGATGATGGTTTGTGCATGAAGTTTGATGATAAGATGTAGAGTGAATTTGAGATGTCTATGATTGGAGAGATGAAATTGCTTTTGGGATTGCAAATTACTCAGTTAGATAAAGGGATCTTTATATCTCAGTCCAAATATGTGAAAGAATTATTGAAGAAGTTTGGTATGGAAGATTCAAAGCCAGTTGGTACACCTATGGTGATTGGATGTAAGTTAACACAAGATGATGATTCTCTGAAAGAAAATCAGACTAGATACAGATCAATGATTCATGGATTGCTTTATTTGACTCAAACTAGACCTAATATCATGAATGTTGTATGCATTGTTGCAAGAATTCAAGCTGATCCTAAGGAATCTCATGTGACTGATGTGAAGAATATTTTCAGATGCTTGAAGAGAACAGTTGACTTTGGCCTGTGGTATCCTAAAGATGATGATCTTACTTTGTCTACCTTTATTGATGTTGATTGGGCAGGAGATGTGAAGGATTGAAAGAGTACTAGTGGTGGTGCATTTTTCTTGGGAAACAAGCTAATTTTATGGTTAAGTAAGAAGCAGAATGCCATTTCTTTATCTACTGTAGAGGCAAAATACATTGTTGCTACTAACAATTGTACTCAAGTATTATGGATGAAGCAGATGTTGAAAGATATTAGAGTTGTGTATGATAAGCCTATTGACATATTTTGTGATAATTCAAGTGTAATTAAAATTTCTATGAATATGATGCTGCATTCAAATACCAAACATATATCTATCAAATTTCACTTTTTGAGAGAGAAGGTGAGTGAAAAGGAAGTCAGATTGGAGTATGTGCCTACTATGGAACAAATTGTAGACATCTTTACCAAGCCATTGCCTAAGGATAATTTTGAGTAACTTAGAGGGAAGTTAGGGATGATTACCCCTCCTAATCAAAACTAAGATGCATTTTATTGCATCAGTATGTGCATTTCATAGTCATATCTTGATCTGAATTTGTGTTGTGGTGGCTGCTACTCAGGGGGAATAGTTAGATGTTCAAATATGTGGTTCAAAGTTTGTATGGAGAAAAAATATCTTTGTCATTGATTTCAGAGGGGGAGAAGAGTAATGTGAAAAACTTTATGGGGAGAAGAGTCATGTGGGGAGAAGAGTCGTGTAAAATATTTGAGGAGAAAAGAGTCAGAACCTAAGGGGGAGTATGCGCTAAGAGATAGTTGTGTTGATGGTGTTTTTCACATCATGTATTGCCATCAATGCCAAAAGGGGAGATTGTTGGATGTTGTGGTTGTGTTTCTAATATGTGGTTGTCATTGATGTCAATACTATTAGCATTAATGCATTAGAAGTTGTATATGTCGAGGATATTGAGAAAATTGTAATAAAATAAGTTGCAGGTTGTCAGTGGTGAACTGAAGTTCAGTCTATTGGTGAGTTCAGTACGTTGATGATCAGAGGTTTTGGAATAAAGGGTTTGTTGTCGAGTATATCTAGTTTATCTACATTGAGTTTCAAAGATCCACATGAAGATTTGATCGAGTTATGATCAGTTGTGTTTTGACAGTTTTTTTGTTGCTTCAGTTGGTGTTCTTGATTGAAGATAATGTGATTCCAGTAAGTTCAATTGTTGTGGATGCTTCTCTAGTGATTCATGATGTTTGTGGATGTTTCTAGATCATGATCTATCTATTTTTCATGTCTACATTGATAGTTGTGCTCACAATTGGTGATTTTATTTTGCGTGTTCATGTTTTTCATGTTCATGGCCGAGAAGGTGGTTGTAGCATGTTGTGGATCTTTGAGGTATAATTTTTGAAGTTGGTTCACATTCGATAATGTTGTTTTGGGTCTTCACTATGTTGTGGCCAAACTTGGTTGATTCACATTAATAATTGATATTGTCTTGGGCCGACAATTTATATTCATTTTATCATTTTGTTGAAGCCAACATGTAGCGATGAAATTTCTTGTTGTGGATATATATAAGCGATATTTTATACCATGCGAGTGTGTGGTGTGCACGAATAATGTTGTAAATCTTCCAAAGGTAGAGTAGAGTATGAAGAAGAGTGAAGAAGAGTGAAGAAGTGTTCATGTGCTTAACTGGAACTGTAATCAGGCATTAGCAAATGCTATTTTGTCAGTTCAAATCCTTGCAGATGTAATCTGAATGTTTCTGTAAGAAAATGTGTCTTACTTTGGGTAGTAAGCCTTGTTGTAATTGAGTAGTGAGCTCTAGGAAGTGTGCTTGAATGCATGTGCATTCTCCATTTCATTCTTTATACTTTTAACAAGGTATAATCTTGTGGACTGATCTCCACCATGGTTTTTCCCCTAACAGGGTTTCCATGTAAAAAATCTTGGTGTTATGTGTGTTTCTAATGTGTTGATGATTTAAGATTTCATGGTTATTAATCATATATGAGAATAAGATTAATAAGTTTAATAATTTTGAATTTCTATGACAATTGATTCACTGCCCCCTCTCATTTGTCTGCCCTTGTGTTGCCAACACAAGGTGGCCTATGAGTCCCAGATCACTAAATTTGGACCACATAACCAAAAAGCCCCTGAATTATGATAGGATGTTGATTTATGTTGGGATTATCCTCAAAAATATGCATTAATTAATGCTTTTGGATGCAAAATAAGGCCAATGAAGGGTATGTGTAGGATCATCATGGAAAAAACAGGCCCTTAAGTGGCAAAGAATTCAAAAAAATTAGAGTTAGGCAACTTGACGTAAAAAAATGAATAAGTTATCTATATTATTTGAAAAATATGTAAGAATAGAATCTATAGAAAATTGAATTTAGTTTCTAAACTACTAGGTTTTTTTAGAGAAAAAAAAACTTATTTGGTGAAAATTTGAAATTTCAATGCAGTAGTACTTAAATTTCAGGGAAAAAATAAGTAGGTGTCTGTCTGACCACCCTAACCACAATAAAATGATAATATATTTTTGTAATATTTTAGATATAAGTAGAGGACTCATGTCTCGATGTGATGCATATTTTTTTTGTAATTGCTTTCCAAGTAAATAATTAATTATGACTTTTTTATTAAAACTTTTAAAAATATAAAAAATTGTATGTTTGACCACTTTAACATGGTCAAAACTTTATGAAATTAAATTTTATTTTTTTAATCCTATAGTATGTGAAACATAGAATGTGATGCATGTTTTGGATTCAAAAAATGTGATACCGTTTGAAAGCTATAGGTGTTTTTCAATCAGCCTATCAATCAGGACTTTAGTCATAATTTGAATAGAAAATGAATAATAATTACTTATTAACTTCAAAGTAAGGAATAATTTATATTGGTGGAAAGCTGAGAATCTCCTTTAAAAACCCTTTTCGTTTCATCAATTTTGGGTAAAAAAAAAGTTGTCAGCCACATACCCATCATATTGCCACTTTTTGGCCCATCATGATCCTGCACATACCGTGAAAGCATAAAAAAGCCCAATTATTTATGAAAACCCTAGAAAAGTTTGAAAGTGTATTACAATAATTTACAACACTCTAAATAAGGTATGATTAAGTTTATTTAGTTCACAAGGGCACAAGACCTAATGTGAGTGTGTTAAACACATTACAATACTAAGTCAAGACATCATTAATCTCAATTTTACAAGGAGGGCCTAAAAAAGTGTGAAAATTTCATCTACAACATTTTTCGACAAGGTATTTGATTATATGGCAGCTACTTGGGTATTGGTATTTTGACTTGTTTGTTGAGGGGGATTGATTTGAAGGAATCCTTTATTCTGCTTTCTAAAATGTTGGCAATTATTCGGACTCAGACTTCTCTATTCAATTAGAAGTGGAATTTGCATCACGACAACTAACTGAGTTTTGATAATCATGGAGGGCAGTACACAAGTACATGAAGGAGGGGAATTTTATCATGGTAATTTTATCTTGTATCTTTACATATTTTCTATGAAAGTATTTTGAAGGTGAGGGTCAAGGACCTTGACATCGATTTGGGAATAAAGCGATTGATAGCATGAGATAAATCCAATTATCTTTTCTTCTTCTTTTTTCTTGCATCTCATCAAATCGGCCAAGGTCATCTTAGGAGTCATATGGACTTGGAAATGGTTTAGAAATGCCTCAACAAGTTCATTGAATGAACGAATTGAGTTGTTAAGTAAAAAAGATAGTATCCTTCAAGGACCTAGGAATTTTTTTTCCAAGAGTTTATTATCAACAACAAAGTCATTACATAAGGTAGTATAGGCAGCAACATGGTTAAATGGATCACCCTTCCCCCAATATTTCTCAAATCTAGGTGCCTCTACACCTTGTGGCATCGGTGTTTGCAATATCTCCAAGGAAAATGGGATTATTTTGACATAATATGTAGGTGGGCCATTTTTATTTTGGTTGATGGTGGAGACTTGCTTTTGAAGGGATGAAATAGTTTGCAAAAGTTGACTTATGAGAGGGTTATTGCTTGTACTATGAGATGGAGGTGAAAAAAATGAAGGGGTACATATTTTTTCAAGGGACAAGTAAATGGAATGCTTATAGGTGGTAAGGTGGTAGGCGATATGATGTGCGATGCCACAAAGGTGCTAGGGATGCTAGCAGAAATGCCCAAGGAATGAATCACGTTACTAGTCAATTGCATTGTTGTAACTTGAGGGTTGGTATAGGTAGGAATAGAGGCAATTGTTATGGGAGGAGGAATTTGAATTCCTCCATGGCTTGTGACATTCTTTATAGGTAAAGGAATACTAGTGGTTGAGGTGAGGTGTTTTCTAAAAAAATGAACTATGTTACGCACAAGGTCAAGTCCATCTTCACTTTCAAGCATGCAATGAATGCTATCTATGGTAGGGATCGTAGTGGTTGAAATTTTGTCATTTTGCACTTGATCTTGTAGGTTTACTAAATCTTCACGAATTTGAATTATGTTCTCTTGTTGAACACTATCAATCCTTTTTTCAACATGCATCACACTACTTGAAGGTAAAGAGTTATTAAGGGTATCATGGTCCATACCTAGCATACTAGTGTCAATACTAGGAGTGAAAGAGCTAGATAACCCAAGATCCATGATGATTGTGCTATTACGGGATGACATGAGTATCAAACTTCGCCTCACTATAGTGTTAGAAAAAGGACATGAAATAATCGTGCAAGGGATACTAAATGAAAATTAAGCTAAGTGCAATGAAGTGAATATAACAAAAACTATGTAAACCAAAATAAAAATTTATCCAAAACAAATAGGAGTATAGGAATAGAATTTTGGATTATAGAAAATGCAATTCAGAATCGACATTGGAACTAAATCACCCAAAGGGGCATATGAGTCCCTATGAGGATTTTTTTCAAAAATTTCAAAAAATTTCAAATGATTTTTATCCCTTTTATGTTGTATGATTTGTAAAGTTAATGCAAATGCAAATTTTAGATTTTTTTCAATGATATAAGATGCAAAAAAGCAAGCTATATGGGCTTTCACTAATGCAAGAATTAGAAACCCTAGAATGCCAATTAACTCATGCCAACCATAATGCAATGTTAATGCAAGCAAGATCTAGGATGATGATGCACTCCAAATCAGAATTATGATGTTCTAAGTGTAGGTTTACCAAAATGAAAGGTAGAATTTTGTTTAAGGTTATATGGTTGGGAGGTAGAATAACAAAACTCAAACACTCTCATTCAAGGATAACCTTAGAGATCTCAATCCTAGATATGCAAAAGAGAAATAAATCTTGCAATGGGGTAGTCCTAGGGGATGATTTTAAACTAATGAGGGGTTCACCACCAAGTTAGGACTTGGAAAGACAAATGAAATGAAAAATGTAATGCTTAACCCTAATATGATGCAATCTTCTACTAAATGACCTAGAAAAGTATGTAAACCAAAATAGAAAGCTGGAAGATGAAATGTGTGCACTTGGAAACCTGAAGGGGATTGATTGAAGATATGAAATGATGAAAAAACTAATTTTAAGGCCTATTGTGACTCATACACTAGATCGGTGATTTAGTCCCAGATCTGGGTTTCTATGTAGAAACTAAAATCTGGCATATGGGTGTTTGAAATTGCAAAAACCTAAAAAATGAACTAAACTGGGAGTCATACACCAAAAATAGTGTATCACTCTAGTTAGGGTTTACTAAAAATTCCAATTCTAAATCTGGTCTTCAATGTCTACTTTGTGCTTCCCAATTGATTTTCAGACCTGAAACCTTGATTTGCAGTCTATAGAAGTCTTCTAATGATCTCCAATGCAAGGTGACAACTTTGAAAACTTTCTCCAAACTTTCTCTTCAATGTGTCCTCAATCTAAACCTACAAATCACACACTAAAGAGAGGGAAAAATATTGTTTTTTTTGTAGTAGGGGGTTTGCCTTGGTCAAACCCTATTTTGGTAATCAAACCTTGAAATGAAATTAAATAGGAATCGAGAATGATGAATGAACAAAATATGATGTTGGAACTCACCAAACCCTAGTAGCAAGAGGCTACAAACATGTGTGAGATGGATTAATGGATGGGTATGTGCAGGATCATCATGGAAAAAATAGGCCCTTAAGTGGTGATAAAATTTAAAAAAATCAGAGTTAGGCAACTTGACGTAAAAATTTGAATAAGTTATCTATATTATTTCAAAAATATGTAAGAATATAATCTATAGAAAATTGAATCTAGTTTCTAAACTACTAGATTTTTTTTTAAAATCTATTTGGTGAAAATTTGAAATTTCAATGCAAGAGCTTAAATTTGGAAAAAATAAAGTGGGTGTCTATCTAACCACCCTAACCACAATAAAATGATAATATTTTTTTTATAAGATTTTAGAAAGAGTAGAGGGCTATGTCTCGATGTGATGCATATTTTTGTAATTTTTTCTATGTATATAATTAATTATGAATTTTATTACAAATTTTTAAAAATATAAAAACTGTATGTCTCAATTATGCTTGGTCAAAATTCATGAAATTCAATTTTATCTTATTTAATCATATAGTATAAGCATAGAATATACACATATTCAGTTCAAAAATGTGATACTATTTGAAAGCTATAGATGTTTTTCAATAAGCCTATCGAATTAGGACTTTAGGTCGTAATTCAAATAGAAAATGAATAATAATTATTTATTAAATTCAAAGTAAAGCATAATTTATATTGGTGGAAAGCTAAGAATCTCCTTTAAAAACCCTTTTCGTTTCATCAATTTTTGGGTAAAAAAAGTTGTTAGCCACATACCCTACACATACCCATCATATCGCCACTTTTTGGCCCATCATGATCCTGCACATGCCCAGATGTAGATCTTGAATCTTGCTTGAATATGATATATCTTGAATGAAATTCTAGCTTGAATCATGGAACCCTACATCATAATTGTTAGCTCAAAAATAAACATGATGCATGAAGACTTTGACATGATGCTAGATGCTTGAATAATGATCTAAAATTTTTGATAATTAGCTCTTGAAGACTTTTGAATGATTTTGTAAATAATTGAATGCTCTTGTGAATGCCAGTGCATGAATACTTGAAGTATTGGGATGATCTCTTGAAAGATTAGGTGAAAATGAGTGAAAGAACCTTGTATTTATACTTAATTATGCCAAATTTCCTGAAATTACAGCACTGCAAGTTGACACTAGATCTAGGAGGACAAAATCTTGCCAAGAATTTCAATTAATTTTAATTTTTGGCCACATAGGACTCATACGCCCAAGGTGGTGTATGAGTCCTTGATCACTAAATCTAGGCCACACAACCTTAAAAAACCTGAATTATGATTGGATGTTGATTTATGTCAAGATTATCCT
The DNA here is from genome assembly GCA_007258455.2 of Sequoia sempervirens. Taxonomy (NCBI): domain Eukaryota; kingdom Viridiplantae; phylum Streptophyta; class Pinopsida; order Cupressales; family Cupressaceae; genus Sequoia; species Sequoia sempervirens. The sequence goes on from VDFB02102958.1 coordinate 9,345, forward strand.
AAAAAAGATGCATTAACTAAGGCTTGTGGATGCAAAATAAGGCCAATTAAAACATAAAGAAGCCCAATTATTTATGAAATCCCTAGAAAATCGTGAAAGTATGTCACAACACTTTAGAACATTCTAAATAAGGTATGATTAAGTTTATTTAGTTCACAAGAGCCCAATACCAAATGTGAGTGTGTTAAACACATTACAAAACTAATTCAAGGCATCATTAAGTTCAATTTAAGGAGGTCCCAAAAAAAGTGTGAAAATGTCACCGACAACATTTTTGGACACTACAAATAGTTCGGATTTGAAATTAACAGTGACTATTGTTTGAACAGGAACAACAACGAATACTGGCAAGAGGATGGAGCCAACATATGCCACATAAGTGGTCAAAGTACCTTAGTGTGTGATGGTTAAGCCCAACCAAATCAACCATATTCACATAATGATCAACTGTATGTATGATGCAATTAAGTTTATTCATGATGTATAACCCCATCCACTAAACCTGCATAACTACATGCACATAGAACACAGGAAAATCTTATAATGCCAACATATGTTCTAGAGTGCTTCGTTAACTCAAATATTTTGAAATCATCCTTGTAAAATATTTTTGTTTTTGGATATTTTGCAATCATTAAATTCCATGAGACCATATTTCTTTGATTAATTTTGTCAAAAACTTCACATTCATTGTCTACAATCTTCTAGATTGTCCATACACTTCTACCAAAGCATTTAAAAAAAATTCTTCCATCGATCACATTTTGGCACTGGGGAGGATGCTAGCTTTACAACTGCCAATTTCTTTCGCTTGAAAGTTTCTAAAGCTTAGTCAACAAATACATTTTATGCATATCCTGCAATCATGGCAATGCATGAGACCACATTTCTTTGAGGTATTTTGTCAAATAGTTCCAAGGCAAGTAAATGATGCTAGTAAAGGTTACAAATCTTGCTTTACACCTCCCATTACATTTGCTTGAAAGTTTGTAAAGCCTTATCTAACAAGCAATCATTCCATTCCACAAGAACACATTTATTTTAGCATTCTTTCCAACAATTCATGTTCCTCCTCCATGCATCCATGTTTACTAGAGCAGTTGCAACTATAGCAACCAACAAAATTAGTCTATGCTTTTATGGAAGCTCATACCGTGTTCCAAAGCTCCCATTTTGGCACAGGCTCGAAATACACTGGTAAATGTAAATTAATCGAGTTGGAGACCTATTTCTTGCATATGGTGAAACAATACAACCGCCTTGTGAAGACACCTATATCTTCTGCTCACTATAATAATTATATTCCATGAGAGGCTATCTCATTTTTTATGTCATCAAACACTTTACAGGATCCACCAAACTTTTGCACTTTGCATAAGGCGACTGTAACAATAAGGAAACATTATTCCATATTTGTAAATCTTACGCACGTTAGAAGTTGGGCAGCTGCAGGTATCCTCTAAACAGTGATGAAAATAGTGTGTTTGGTTTGGTATATGCAGGGGAACAGTGAGTTTGGCTTGACTTATGCAGGGGGGACTGCTGACTATAATGGTTAACTGCGACTGCTTAAGGGAACAGAAACGACATTGGCAAAAAGGGACAGGCTAAGCGGGCATCATATCTGCTACTCAAACAGTCAAAGTTTAGAGTGAATGAGATAAGTCTTATAATATATAGGTGCTCATTGTTATAATTGAACTACATTTACAAATCATTTCAATATCTTCCAAATGCTATGAAAGTAAAATATATTTCAAGATTATTATCCACAGTATATTTTAGATAAAGGTTGTATAATGAATTTCAGTATTCAAAACAATATGATGCAATAACTATTTTCTCCATGCTAATACACAGACATACCCAAAAAAAAATCCAAGACATCGAAAAGCATGATGTTCATTCAATACAGAAGTTATTTTGTAGCATAGTTTATTGATTTTTGTAGCTAGAAAAGTGGGATATGGATTTGTTTTAAAGCAACTCAAGATTAGATATGCTTTAAAACAATTCGAGTTGGATTTTTAGCAACAGCAGGATAAGATAAATCCAAGAGTGGGATTTTATTCTTTAATAGAATGTTTCGAGTTTGTGAGGATAAGATAAATCCTAAAGTGATTTTATGTGTAAATAAAGCCAAAGAAAGCAAAGAAAGATTCTTTTCCTTGCACGCTAAGTAAAGCAGCTAGGCTCTATAAATACAAGATTGCTGTAGCAAACTCATTGTATTTTCGAAAGAAAAGTTTGTGTTAGGCTGAATAGAAGATCCAACATTTGCAGGTTTTCCCTTGTTGGGCTTTCACGGGTATATCTGTGTTATTGTCTTTTTGTGTTTGGCTTCATGTTATTTTTGCTTCCGCTGTTATTAGTTGTTAATTAACCTAGTTGTATTAATTGTTATAAATCAGATTTCTTTCTGTGAATTTATTGTGCAATTAATCTGTTGCTGGGTTATAGAAATTAACATGGTATCAGAGCTCTAAACTCTGAATACGAAGCCAAGATTTGTAATGCAGATTTCAAGAAAAAAAAAGCCATCAGATTTTCGTCTCCAATTCTTTTGTGGCTATGGCAACCAGTGTTCGATACGAGGATAGGCTCGAGGGTGCATCTAACTTCTTGCAGTGGAAGGTTCGGATTACATCTGTTCTCAAGGAGAACAGGTTGTGGATCTATGCTAGCACAGAAGTGACTCCACCAACAAATGATCCTGTTGCCTTAGATTCGCATGAAGTCAAAGAGGCCAAAGCTCAGAGGATTATCCTGGATGGAGTAAGAGATCATTTAATTCCTCATTTATCAGGGAAAGACACCGCCAAGGAGATGTGGGATACACTCACAAAACTTTATCAGAGTGACTATCAGAGTCGTAAGATGATGCTCAAGGACAAATTGCATAATACCAAGATGTCCAAAGGCGAGAGTGTGACCTCTTACTTGTCCAAACTGACACAGGTCAAGGATGAGCTTGCTGCTGTTGGAGAGACGATTAAAGAGATGAGTTGAGTGCGCGTACTTAGCCTTGAATGATTTTTCAAAGCAGGAAGTGTTTGTCAAGTGTGTTAATGCGGCGGTCGGCTACCCTAGTGGGGCAGAAAGACTTTGGGAGATGATTTTGTTCAAAGAGGAGATTATTGAAGGTGCTCATCAGACGAAGAAGGGTCAAGATGAAGAAAATCTTGCTCTTGCAAGCAAGGGTAAGAAGAAGTCAAATAAAGAGCAATTGGAAGGTTCTTCTTCCAAGAGTGGGAAGAAGAAAGATCTGAGCAAGATTAAATGTTTTTGCTGCCATCAGATGGGTCACTATGCTAGTCAATGTCCGAATAAGAAAAATAAGGACAAGCAGAAGAAGCAATTTGCTGCTACAGCAGAGGTGGACGAGTTTGCATCACGATTTGAAAATGAGTTTTCACTCATTGCTTGTCTCTCAAGTTCAATTGCCAACAGGGTATGGTATATTGACAGTGGGGCTTCTCGCCACATGACGGGAGTCAAAGAATGTTTCACCAAGTTGGAGGAGAAGAAGCTGGATTTCTATATTGAGCTCGGAGACAATGCCAAGTACCATGCAACTGGTATTGGCACCGTCAAGTTTCAGAGGGAGTCTGGCAAACCTTTGTTGGTGGAGGATGTGTTGTATGTCCCAGGCATGACAAAGAATTTAATATCAGTTTCTGCCTTGGAAGACAAGGGTTACATTGTGACCTTTGAGAGGGGAAAAGTCTATATTCGTCCCAAAGATTCAAGATTGCAAAAGTGATTGGTGTCAGGCATGGCAGCTTGTTTCGGTTACAGTTTGAGCCAGCACATGCGTTGGTTAGTAGCTGTAAAGGGATAGGAGAATTATGGCACAGGAGGATGGCTCACCTTCACCATGGAGCACTTAATATTCTTAAGGAAATAGTGACAGGGCTGCCTGAGATGAAGACAGAAAAGCATGAGGTGTGCAAGGGTTGTGCTCTTGGGAAATATGCCAAGACCAGTTTTCCAAGCAGCGACACTAGATCCGAAGGGATTTTGGATCTCATACACTTCAGATGTATGTGGACCTATGTCAACAACATCCTTGAATGGATATGAGTATTATGTTACCTTCATTATGATTTCTCCAGGAAGACGTGGATATATTTCATGAAGAATAAAGATGAGGTCTTCATAGGTTCAAAAGAGCTTAAAGGCTCTCGTGGAGAACCAAAGGCTGGGAAGAAGATCAAGATACTTGAGGTCAATAATGGAGGTGAGTATACCTCGAATGCCTTCAAATATTTTTGTGCTCAGGAAGGTATCAAGAAAGAGTTGACAGTTCCATACAACCCTCAGCAGAATGGGGTTGTTGAATGGAAAAATAGGGCTATAGTTGGAGCATCCAAGGCCATGCTTCATGATCAGGATCTGCCTTGGTTCTTATGGGCAGAAGCTTGCAACACAGCTGTGTATTTGCAGAATAGGAGCCCTCACAAAGTGTTGGGCAAATTGACTCCAGAAGAGGCATTCACTGGTAAGAAACCAGATTTGGGGCACATTCGCATCTTTGGATGCCTTGTGTATTGTCACATTCCTGTTGAGAAGAGAACCAAGTTGGAACCTACTGCAGAGAAGGGTATCCTTGTTGGGTACAGTGAAACTTCTAAGGCTTATAGAGTTTATATTCCTGCTCTCAGGAAAACAGTGGTTCGCAGAGATGTGAAGTTTGAGGAAGAGAGGGCTCTTCAAAAGTCAAGTAACTTGATGAATGAGGAGGAACAATCATCCACAGTTGAGGTAGCACAAATCCCTCAAACTTCAGTAACACAAGCTGGAGAGCAGAACAAGCAGGATGATCAGATAGAGGAACAAATAATTCCTCAGCCTCAGATTCCTATGAGTGAGAAGAGGAGAAATAGGGCAGCTGAGCAGACATTGAGAGAAGCTCAAGAATACGTAGGTGATCCTCAAGATTCAGTCAGACAAAGAAGGGCTCCCAGACGTTATTCAGATTATGTGGCACTTATGAGTGAATTAATTGAAGTAGAGCCTTCCAGCTTTCAGGAGGCATCCAAGCACCAAGTGTGGAGAGATGCCATGGTGGAAGAGTATTCTTCCATCATGAAGAACAGTGTGTGGGAGGTAGTACCAAGACCAGAAAGATAAGTCTGTGGTGGGCTCGAGATGGCTGTATAAGATTAAGCATGCTGCAGATGGTAGTGTGGAAAAGTTCAAAGCCCGGTTTGTGGCTAAGGGGTTTTCACAGAAGGAAGGAGTCGACTATGATGAGACTTTTGCTCCAGTAGCTAGGTACTCATCCATAAGAGCTATCATTTCTATAGCAGCACAGATGGGTTGGAGGATTCATCAGATGGATGTAAAGACGGCCTTCCTCAACGGGGTGATTGAGGAAGAGATTTACATAGAGCAACCAGAAGGGTTTGAAGCACATGAGAGGGATTCTCATGTATGCAGGTTGAAAAGAGCACTGTATGGACTCAAGCAGGCTCTAGGGCGTGGTATTCACGTATTGATAGTTACTTGCAGAGTGTGGGCTTCATCAAGAGTGAGGCAGATTCGAACTGTACTATGTTCAAGTGAAGGGTGAACTTCTCATATTGTTGTTATATGTTGATGACCTATTTCTCATGGGAGAAGCTCCTAGCATTGCAAGCGGATCTGCAGGAGAGTTTGAGATGAAAGACTTGGGGTTGATGCACTACTTTTTAGTATTGGAGTTGTGCAAAAAGGGAGAGAGATCTTCCTTGGACAAGGGAAGTACTTAATTGATATCTTGAAGCGATTCAGGGATGGAAAACTGTAAGCCTATGTCAACGCCACTTGTGACCAATTGGAAGAAGATTGATGCTTGAATCAAAGCATGGACCCTACTTTATACAGACAGTTGATAGGCTCTCTTATGTATCTGGTCAACACCAGGCCAGACATTTGTTTTGCAATTGACTCACTCAGTCAGTTATGGTGGAACCTAAACGTGTGCACTGGATAGCTGCGAAGCATGTTTTGAGATATCTCCGAGGCACAGTTGATTATGGGCTGAAGTATGTTCAGCAGGATGGAGTGAAGCTCAAGGGGTTTACTGATGCAGATTGGGCAGGCAGTACAGCTGATCGAAAGAGCACTTCAGGGTGCAGTTTTAGTTTGGGATCGAGATCTCTTTGGTACAGAGGAAACAAAGTCGGTTGCGAGTTCTGCAGAGGCCGAGTATATGGCAGCCATATGGCTACATGTGAGGCTATCTGCAGGAAAACTTCTAGGGGCTCTTTAATTAGGAGCTGGATCCTACAATCATTTACTGTGATAATTAGAGTTGTATCAAACTCTCTAAGAATCTAGTGTTTCATGACAATTCAAAGCACATTGAGATCAAGTACCACTTCATCAGAGATTGTGTGGAGAAGGGGATAGTGAAGCTCAATTACATTCCTACGGATGAACAAATAGTAGATATCCTGACGAAGGCCTTGATGAAGAGCAAGTTTGAATTCTTCAGGGACAAGTTGGGTGTAGTGCAGAACATTTTCCTCGCTAAGAGGGAGTGTTGATTTTTGTAGCTAGAAAAGTGGGATATGGATTTGTTTTAAAGCAACTCAAGATTAGATATGCTTTAAAACAATTCGAGTTGGATTTTTAGCAACAGCAGGATAAGATAAATCCAAGAGTGGGATTTTATTCTTTAATAGAATGTTTCCAGTTTGTGAGGATAAGATAAATCCTAAAGTGATTTTATGTGTAAATAAAGCCAAAGAAAGCAAGGAAAGATTCTTTCCTTGCACGCTAAGTAAAGCAGCTAGGCTCTATAAATACAAGATTGCTGTAGCAAACTCATATTGTATTTTCGAAAGAAAAGTTTGCTGTTAGGCTGAATAGAAGATCCAACATTTGCAGGTTTTTCCCCGCATTGGGGTTTCCTGGGTATATCTCATGTTATTGTCTTTTTGTGTTTGGCTTCATGTTATTTTTGCTTCCGCTGTTATTAGTTGTTAATTAACCCAGTTGTATTAATTGTTATAAATCAGATTTCTTTCTGTGAATTTATTGTGCAATTAATGCTGTCGGGTTATAGAAATTAACATAGTTGAACAATAACATCGACCAGTTGCATATTAGTTGTCACTTTAAAGGTTAGAACTGACCGGCCCTTCCTAATGGTTATTTTTAGGAAATCTAGAAATTCAAATAAGTGCCTAAATATATCTTCCACTATTTCTTCTAGCCAAGATATCCATGAGAGTTATCTCGCCAACACCAATGACTCCCATCAATGCTCTAAGAATACCAGGCCTATAACACCTCCGACCAAGTGAAGCCTATCATCAGTCGCTCATTATTTCCTCTTTTGCTATGGTCAAAGGCAAAGCCTGTCAATCAAATCCTGCAAGTTAAATAAATGATTAAAAACATTAATTACATAATTGGCCAGTCCTAGGTCTCATTTCATATACTAAAGGCATTTCAACAAAGTACTTGATATTTTCAAAAGACATGGTTAGTGGTTGAATGGTAGAATCGTCATTCTATTTGGAGCGACCCCTATTGCAGTCTCCAGTGTTGACTCACTATTGCTTTGCAGACTAGTCGATTGGATGCTCATTTGTCTGACCTGCATTTCAACTGCATAACTGAGTTAGTTAAAGGGAAAGTTGTACTAGAATCTAAAGTACACAATGCATAAACAAATAGTGCAAAGAAAAATTACTCCTACGACAATTGAGATATAAACAATTCTTCTCATGATGTCTCCCATTATGCAGAATATGTATAGAACATTTTGTGCATATTCTGCAATCATTTGTAGTTCATGACACCACAATTTTTAGGGATATTTGTCAAATAATTCACGTGTTTTTTCTATGCTTCCACATTTTGTGTACCTATGTACCAAGGTACTAGAAACTACAACATTTAAGAAATGCTCTTTCAAAGATGCATTCCCCAATAGAAATAAACGGACCATTTTAAGTCCACTAACCATATAAAATAAGAACCACCAAAACACGAAGCATCGTAATCCATATGCGGTGTTGGGTTTTCCCCATGGATCTTAGGGATGAATAAGAGTAATCCGAGCTCCCTATGGATGGGTGAGGTTTCTTGTGGGCACTCAGACATAGTCTCAATCTAATGAAGCAGAGTAATTTGGTTGTGCCTTAAGGAGACTTGGTCCAAGCTAGTGAAGCAAAGTAGCAGGTTTACAATGAAACAATAATAAAATGGGTCTAAAATCTTAGTAAAGTGAAGTGTTGTAACTAGACGTGAGTCTAAAATTTTATTAAAGCGAAGTGGGGTAACTAGACATTGCATAGGATGGCTCCCTGGGAGAGTTGGTCATCCCAATAAAGAGTTGTGTTAATTTCGATGAGTTGAAGAGGGTGCACGAGTCTTTGGAATGGTTTTCAAATGTGTGTTGAGTGGAATAGGAGAGGATACATGCATAGTGGAAGGGTGTTGTACTAGGTGAACACTCTAGGTTGCCTAAAATGTATATGGTTCTTAAAAGAAGTCTAGGACCTCAAGTCCCATGAAGATGCTGAAGTTGGCTGAAGTAGATAAGGTCTCCATGTCGGAAACTTTGGCAAAGCTCACAAGTACTTAGGGACTAAAGTGAAGTTTCAAGTCCATTGTAGGTGTAAAAGTGGCCAAGAGGTATGGGACTCTTAGTTCTCAATGTAGATTTGATCCTACATGATTGAATTTCTATTTGGAAAATCTTTTAGTATGAAAAAGAGTGGGTGTGAGAAGGTGTACATGACATATTGTGTATTATTTAGATGTTTGGTTAGTATCGATGAGTAAAGGAATATTTTATATCATTGGAATGACTTGGTACATTATAGTTGGTATTAGAGCAATCTTTTGCAAAGCAATATCAAGGGAGTTATTATCAAGCATGCTATTAGAGAAATGTTGTATAAAAGCATATTGCATGGATATGTGGACAACTGAGAATTATACCAATGCATTTAAGGGTAAGTATCAAAGCTACAAATAATATCTTTAATTATTCTTAAGGGGCTAAGAAAGCGCAAGGACCCTCTCTTTTTGGCCACTTGGAGGTTGAGACACCAAGAAATGTCCATGGAACTCATTCTAATGACTATTGGGGAAGCTATTTGTCAGATGGAATAAGATCTATGTTGCAATTTTGTCTATTGAGATAGGAGGACTTGATTGAATAATTGGCCTTTCACCAAGGGTGCTTGGAATCAAGAAATATGGTGATAAGATTTTCCTTCAAGTAAAATGGTACTTGTCTCAAGATTCATCTAGGATGGATTGAGACACAACAATGATGTCAATGGTTGTTAGAGTTGCCTATGGAGATAGCTTCCTAGGATATAGAGGTCAAATGAAAAGCATAAAGAGGTCAATATGCAATGCTCAAGATTGCAATGGAATTGTATATCCAATAATTTCAATATACAATGTATGATAACCCCTTGGTTATATAGCAACCGCCAGACATATGATTAGACAAGATTATGAAAATTGTCTTAATCCTATAATATGAGACAAATAACTTGACATAATTTAGTCAAAAAGATAAGATCTAGATATGAAAGTTAATTCTTCTAGAAAGAATCTTAGGACCTAAGTAAACTTAACATGTGGATATGTCCCATAAGTCCCTAGTAAGTGAATTAATTAGCTACACAATATTTATTCACATCAATACCTCCCCTTAGGTGTAACTCAAGGAGTAGATTATTATGCAAATGATGCAAAGATGGGTCTCAGCTATGAGGCCATATTAGGTGCCCATGTACATATGCAAATGAAATATCTCACAAATGGAGAAAAGAAGAAAAACCAGTGGGAAAAAAATCCTCCCCAATAGAGAGATGGAAACAAAGTGCTCTCAAAGAACAATGACAAGGACACAACCCAATGTGAAGAAAAAGACCCCCCCATAAGAGAGAAGAAGAAGAAGAAGAGAGACCAAGCAACAACCCCTCAAAGGTGAGTCTTCTACAATGGTAGAAGCTCCAATTTGAATGATGAAGGTGATCCAATCTTTCCTAACAACGTTCCTCCCCTTAGGAAGAAACAAAACCAATATGATATGAAGGATGTCTTCCCATTCTTGAAAGGAATATGTGGGAAGGAGAATGATATGTGATATCTCTAAACTACACTCAAGTGTCTCCATGTCGATACTGAAAGTTGACACACTCCAAACAAGCATTGTAGGACACATAGTTGGAGATGTCAATCCAAAATATAGTAGAGATGTATGTAGAAAAAACTCCAAATACAAGTATACCTCCTTTGAAGAAAACAAAGCCTCCTCCAAATATTATCCACAAATATCCACTCCCATGCCAAATTGCAAAGAATGATCATGTAGAGAATGAAGAAGAGGGCCAGAGTATTCCCTTGCAAAAAGTGAAGGATTATCTCCATCAAAGAAAAGATGTATGCAATCAATGGTGTATCCCAAATTTGAAATGTGAGACTCAACAAACAATCCACCAATGTTTGTCAGGTATGCATCCTAAGTAGATGCATTTGGAAGATGGTGTAGATCCTGTTGCACTAAATCACAAGAAGCTATATCTAGCAATGTAAGTATCATCCAATGTAACACTAGATGGAGGAGATGAAATGCAAGGCTCAAGAATGGGTTCCAATGTGAACCCCAAGTTCAAGAAGCCAAAAGTCTCCTCAAATTCATGGTTCACACTAAAAGTGTGATCAATAGCTGCATGAACAATGCCATCATAAGAAGTAAAATATGAAAAGGTATACAACTGAGATGAATGATCAACCATTCTAGTAGCAATAATCTCTCTACTCTCCAAGTCTCTAATGATAACAAAATCAAGAGTGAATTTCACAGTCCTCCCATCTCCACCATGTGTAATCTGATAGATGGAAAGAAGATTGTTTGAGAAATGAGGTATACATGTAAAACATCATTGAAAGTTCCCTCCCCAATACCAATAGATCCCTTCCCAATTACACTCATGTGTGTATTATTTTCTATGAAAATATAAGACAATACAAGGCTCAAACAAATCTAATATAGAATTTGAAGATGTCATATTCAATGAGATGCTCCTAAATCTAGAAGCCATCTCCCTGATCCAAGACTTGTAGAAGAATAAAGATACTTACCCTTATTACTTGATGTAGAAGCCAAACCATCATGACCTTTATCTTTATTAGACTATTTTGAAGAAGAATTTGAATCAAATATTCTAGAAGGTAGGTCAATATGATTCTTCTTAAGAAGATGCTTCAATTCATTAATATCCTTCTTATAACAAGAATGATCATCATCTCCCATCTTCTTGCTCTATGAATAATTTGGCTTCTCCTTCCTAGATGATTTATATTTGGAAGAGAATTTATTCTTTGCTTGATTTGATCTAAATTTTTCTTTGATTTCTTTTCTTTTTTATTATTATACATTCTAATTCTCTCACCTAACTAGCCAACAATGCTTGGGATTTAGATGTCTTGATGAGACCCATGATATAAGCTTTTAATGCTCATGTATTAACATCATGAAAAATTATGCAAATGAAGTTGTAGTATATGTAGACCCCATAGTCAACCTATGAGTATGAAAGCTAGAAACAAAAGTAGCATAATTAGGACCAATTTTGTTCAATGTATTGTAGACCAACTAAATGTCCTCCTTGTCAATTCCACATTCTTTACATTTCATTCTTAGAGCATTAACCTTAGTTATGTAGTCCTAGATGTTTTCAAAGTTCTTAGGATCAAGGATCATCAATTCATTATCAATTTTATATCCTCTTAATTCATTTGTAGTACCATACAATATATTTTTAATTTGTTCCAAGATTCATGAGAATTTTTACATTATTTAATTTGAAACAATAAATATTGAGAAATTATTTTACCAAGACATCCAAGATATTTGGTATGTTCAATCATCCATTTTATCTTTTTATTTGCATCTGTAGGTTTAGGTACCTTATTTTCAATATATATAGATTGACCTCCACTCATTAGAATATTCCATGCATTTTTATGCCATGTTGAATAGTTATATGAAGTTAGTAAAGGAACCTTAGGATGATCCACGAAAAATAAGAGCACTAGAAAATAGATCAAAAGAATGCACCAAGAGACCCCCCAAATCACTCAATCAAGAAATCCCCCAGTAATATATATGATTTGGCACTTTATATTTAGTGTGTTTATAGATGCCACTTGAAAAAAATGGAAAAGTGGACTTTATCTTAGTGCATACAAATGCAAAAATTGGAAACAAGCTCAAAGTAATTTTTTTCATAGAATGAAATCAAACTATTCACACCACTAGAAAGCACGCAAAAAATTATGCACTTTCTTGAAATAAAAAATCACCGAAAATTGTTATCGTAGGAGCAAGAATGAAGCCCCTAAAGTTCCCAAAATGAGAACCACTAAAAAAAACCTACAATAATCTACAATTTATGGAAAAAATAGACACAAAAATGAAAACAACTACACCACTAGGAAGAGCATGAAATTATTCTCTAAATAAAAAAATTCTTGCAAAAAGGACGTCAGATGGCCGAGTTATGAGGCTTCAAAGTTGGACTACAAAATCAAAACTATCAACTGTGAGGGGGCCAAGGTTTTCAAAAAGATGTTGACCTCATGTTGATGGCAACACTTCATAGGGTTAAAATTGATAGTTTTTAGGGCTGTCATAGGGAGAATATACCTCTCCCTACTAGAATATTTTGTAGGTAGTAGAGTTTTAGAATATGCTGAAGAATCTTTTGTTTGTTGGTGGTTTTATAGAATCTACTAAATATAATTATTTGATGTAGCTAGTTTCAAATTTTTTGTTGTTTTAATTTTTCAACCACCTATCGGTTGGAGTCATCGATCTACTAGTGGGGCCATGACCTGCTTGTGGAACCATGTGTCGCCTATTGGGGGCTGTAGTACCTTCCATGGGTATGTGAGTATTGTCTATAGATTATGCAAGTACAGTAAATGGATTTTGAATTCATAAAAACTTCTAAAATTTATCAACTCATATATATTGAAACATAGAAAAATAGGTTTGTGGGGAGAGGGGTTTACCAATATGATAATAGATAGGCCTATTTTCCCTTATTTCATTAGGAAATGAGATCCCTGCAAAGAATTTGATAACAACCCTTAGGTGAATCAACTCAATGTGAGAATCTTTATATTTCCTTATGCTTGAGGAAAATGGTACAAGGCTGAACAACACGTTTGGGAGAAAAACTAGGAATATAAAATCAACCTAATTATGTCAATTCAAATGTGCAACAACAATATAAATCTCAATATTGATAGAAACATTTTTTTTTTGAAAGATATGAGAAGGGAAAAATGATGTTTACCAATCACCAAAAGGAACTTTCAAGAGGTTTCCTAAGACTCATTTTCCCATGGGTGAATGGATCTTTTGTCAAGGTTTTAAAAAAAAATTCAGGAGCCTTTGATGCTGATCTATAACTTTTTATTTATCTAGGTTTTAGTGTCAAAATGTCAAAAATTAGATCTGTAGGTGAGACTCTGTGATTTGACAACTTTGACAACTTTTTGCAACTTTGACAACTTTGCAATTTTTCTCTTCAAGAGATGTTCAATTCTTCTTCAACCTAGGATCTACAACACAAACATAGGAGGGAAAAAAATTGTTTGTTTTTGGTAAAATATGGTTTGCCTTGGTCAAACCCCATTTGGGTAATTAAACTTGAATTAAAATAATGAAAGCATAAAATAAATGAATGATGAATGAGAAATGTTATGTTACCACTCAGAAAACCCTCAAATAAACCTTTGAATATATATCTAAAACTTGCAGGAAATGGCTTCAATGGATGTGAATCTTGATACTTGAATTGATGCTTTGAATTCTTGGCTTGAATCTTGAATCCTACATCATAATGTTAGCTCCAAAAACATGCATGATGCAAGAATACTTTGACATGATGATTGGATCTTAATTGCTGCCACAAATCATTGATTACTTTTCTCTTCAATGCCTTGACAATAATATTACGTCTTAAGAAATTACTCAAAAAACATAGATTTGATTTGGTAAAATAGCTTTGTATTTATAGGAAGTATCCCTAATTTCTCAAATTTCAAATATTACAAACAAACATTTAAATATGGATTTGAGGACCTTAAAATACCTCCAAAAACATATTTTAAATTTAGGTTCAAAGGACTAGGGAGGACTCATTCACCCATTGGTGAATGGGTCCCAAGTCTCTATTCCTATAACACACATTGCTCAAGGTAAAGTGTTATGTTTAGGCATTAATTATTGTTTGGTTTTGCATTCAGAAGATATAATTTATTAGGCCTATAGAGTTAAAATAGGTCTTATTAAGGACTAATTAAGTTCAATTTAATTAGGAGGGACCAAAAGAAGTGTGAAAATATAAAGGGATACATTTTTCTACACTACATTTAGCCCCCACTTTAGTGGGAGGATGACCTTGTGTCAAACTCACAGTAAACTAGGAAATCAAGAGAGGTATAATTGTACAATTTTCATAAAGACAAGATGACAAAGGTCAAGGAGGATGATGAAACCCTCAAGATCTAAGATCTCATGGCAAGCCAATGAACACACAAAGAGACACATGCCTATGTTAAACATATATATGCAAAAATCACAAGATACTCAATCATACAATGTCAAACAATAAAAGAAAAAGAGAAAATAAAAAGGGGTGAATCAAGCCTTGAATGTTTATCCAAATCAATGTGGATCAAGCCTCAACTGTTTGTCCCAAAATAATTTACAAGTGAAACCCATTATCCACTATGCAAACAATAATGTGCGTTGTCTCACTTCTCTCTCCCTTGCTTGTGTTTGAAATTCCTACATGCATGGTAGAATCTATATTGGGGGTACCCCATGGTCTCCCATTGTCCTCCCCTAACCTGATCCTTTCCCAGATGCATGTGGGCCCATGTCCCTTAGGGGCCACTCCTAACTTGTCCCTTTTTGGTGCTCCTATGATTTCAAGTCAACCCGGGTCACCTGTGATTCTGGATTTATCTAGTGGGGAAGTGCCAGTGGTCGCTATCTCATTGGAAGTTAAAGGATGGAAGAATGTGTTGATTAATGGTACTTAGAATGCTAGGGGCTCCCCTCCTCACCCTAAAGAAGAGATTACTACTGTAGGCACTGACTTCGCTATCCCTGATACAATTAAGGATAGGATTGTGTCCTCAATGGAAAATGTGGTGGTGGGTCATTTCCTCTCCTTTTCCCCCATAGTGGATATGGTCAGAATATGGGCTAGAAATAAATGGAATCTCAAAGGAAGTGTGGATATTTGTGCTGTGGTGGGTGGGATTTTCCTCTTAAAGTTCACGGCTTCAAAAGACTTAATCTTGGTCCTCTCTTCTTGCCCTTGGGCCTATGGAAAGCATAGTCTAGCATTGTGTCAATGGAAGCCGAGGTTCAACCCTACAATGGATCTCAACAAATCGGCATTGGTTTGGGTCTTTCTGCCTAGTTTTCCTCTAAAATACTAGGATGAAACCATATTCAAATCTATTAGGGACTCCTTGGGCTAGTTCATCACTTTGTACTCCATTACCAAGTCCAAATCCAGGTTAGTTTTTTCTCATTTTTGTGTTAATATCAAAGTCCATAAATCTCTTCCTACCTTAGTGAAACTCTGTTATAAGTTTGGTTCCTAGAAACAACAAATCTGTTATGAGAATGTTGTAGTTTACTACCAGAAATGTGCTAAACCTGGACACCTAATCTCGGATTGCAAATCTTCTTTAAAACATGTTCCTAACCCTAGTGAGTATGTTGCTAATGACCACTACACTTTTGAAGATGATATTCTAAAGATTGTTGACTCCATGGCCAAGTCTAGCTCTCCCATGTTGGTTGACTCACAGGTCGGCCTTTATTTCCCCACTATTGGGGAGAATGTCTCCTTCAAGGAATCGGTTTTGGTCCCTACTGCTCCTACTCTAGTTGATGGCTTGGTTATTCCTGGTTGTGGGGTTCAAGGCGTTGGTTCTCTTTCCCCTAGCTAGGTGTTGTGTGATGATGGTGAAAATGGTGACTCTTTGGAGGAAGAAGGGATTAACTTAACAATTGGGTCATTATTGACTAGAGGTGAAGGAAGAAAAATAATGGAAGAGGAGGATTCAAAAGTTAAAGATGAGATAGTTAAAATGGATTATGCGGGTTTGACACAGGAGAATCAATGGAGGAGGAATTATGGTCAACCCCAAAGAAGAAGGGGAAATAGAGGAAAGAAGATGTGGTCGGTGACTCTAAACTTGGAAGGCCCAACCAGCGACATACTAGGCATACAGAGACATTGAAAGAGATAGCCATTGGTAAACAAAGGACATTGGAAGTGTCCTCAAAGAAAGGTAAGAAATGAAGGTTATGTCTTGGAATGTGAGAGGGCTAAATAGCTCTCACAAATAGCTAGCACTGAAAAACTATGTTCTAGAACATAAGATTGATGTTTTACTTTTACAAGAAACCAAAATGAAGAAAGCTAACTTTGATAATATTGCTAAGTATATATGGTTGGGTGCCCTTTTCTCATGTAGTGATGTTAAGGGTGCATCTAGTGGGATTTATATGTTATGGAATCCTAATAAGATCATTGGGTCTGAAATTTTCTAATGCCAAAGCAATGTGGGAGTCAAGTTTTCTCACCCAAGTGGCTCTTGGTCACTCATTAATGTTTATGCGCCTAACAAGAGGAATGCTAGGAATACCCTATGGCAGGATCTTAAAAATTGTATAAATAATAATAATGGGTCACGTTGGTTGGTGGTTGGGGACTTCAACTCTCCTTTGTATCCTTTGGAGAAATGTGGAGTTATGGTGGACTACTCTGACAACATGGCTAAGTTGGAATTTTTTTTGAGTGTCACCGGCTTGGTTGACATTGACTTGTTGGTTCAATATTTTACATGGACCAATAGGTTCCTTGGGGATGGCTTGATTCAGGTTAGAATGGATAGATTTCTTTTTTCCCACAATTGGATGGCCCTGCTTAGTATTGATTTTCTTTCTGCCCCAAACTATTTCTGACCTTAACCCTCTATTGTTGGTCATGAATGATCTATCTACTGCTGGACCTTTTCCTTTCTGATTTGAGATAATTTGGAACTCCCATCCTGATTTTAGGAACAAAATTGTTGAATGGTGGAACATCCCTATGCATGGCTCCCCCATGTTTAGGATCTTTAACAAACTTAAACATGTCAAAAATATGGTGAATGGTTGGAGTAAGAGGATTTTTGATGATGTCTTCCAGAAAAAAGTTCCTTAGGGGATAAGTTGAAGGTCATCCAAAAAAGAATGGAAGAAGGGGATGTTAGCCTGCTGACATGCAACTAGGAAAGAGAGTCACAGGGAATGGGAACAATTTTTTTTAAAAAGAGGAAATATTATTGAAATAGAAATATAAAGTTCAGTTGTTGCAGGAAGGGGACAAAAATACCTCTTTTTTCATGTTTCTACCCTAAAACACAAGAAAAGGAACTGGATAACTAAGCTTCAAAATGAGTAGGGGGTATTGGTCAATACACCTATCTAGATTGGGCTCTTGGCATCCAACTATTTTCAGAGGGCTTATTTAGCTTCTATTGAGGCTCCCAATCCAACTTTGGATAACCTATTACTGGACCCTCTCCTAGCCACCATAACCTAGTATGATAATAATAGCATCCTTTGTGTTGTCACTCTTGAGGAAGTCTGTATAGCTGCTTTCAATATGGTTTTCTATAAGGTCCCTAGCCTGGATGGTTTCCCCTTGCTTTCTTTCAGATATTTTAGGATATAGTGGGCGAGGACCTTGTCTTATCTGCTAGGGGTTTCTTCAAATCTGGTAAGATTCTCAAACAACTAAACCACACTTTAATTTCCCTGGTTCCCAAGGTTGTTGAACCCTAGTTAATGACTGATTTTAGGCCCATTAGCCTTTGCAATACTATTTACAATATCTTCTCTAAAGTCTTGGTGAACCACTTTAAACCCCTCCTAAAAAAAATAATTATCCCAACCCAAAAAGGTTTTGCTCTAGGTCATCATATATTGGATGCTACCATAACTACACATCAAATTCTCCACTCTATGGAAAAATGCAAAAATACCAATATAGCCCTCAAATTGGATATTTCAAAAGAATATGATAATGTGTTATGGGACTTTATCCCCAAAGTCCTAGCTAAGTTTGGTTTTGACTGAGGGGTGGTCAACCTCTTGATGGAATGCATTACCATGGTGAGATACTCTGTGTTGTTTAATGGGCCCCCTTTGGTTTCTTCAAGGATGGGAGATGTATCAGAAAAGGTGATCCCCTCTCACCCTACTTATTTATCATGGTTGTGGATGTCTTGAGTAGGAACATATATAAATTGTTGTTGGAGGGGACTATAAAGGGGTTCAAACCTACCTCTTTGTTGGAACCTACTATTATCCAATAGTTTGTTAATTATACGATACTCTTTCGAAAGGCCTTTGTGGTTGAAGCCAAAAAATGGAATTTTTTTTTAATAATTATGTTACTTGCTCCAACCAATGTATAAATTATAATAAAAGCATGACTTAATTTTTCAACAACACTACTGCTCTACATGATCAGGTGATTGCTTTCCTTGTTTGTGTGAGTGGATCTCTCCCTTTGGTGTATCTAGTGTTGGTGTGAATAATTGTCTTGTACCTAGCTTATTCATTCACTAGGTAATTAGGGGACATATTCACATGGTTAAGTTTACTTAGGTAAAAGATTCTTTCTAGAAGCTTAGTTGGCTTATCTAGAACTTATCTTATCTAGCTAGGATGCATCATTTCCTAGGTGATTAGGTTGTTGGTTGTCTCATGTCATAGGATCATGACATTTGTCAACATCATATTCATTCCTATCTCTCAACCTTGCCCATATAAGCAAGGCATCTCATGTACATTTGTTCAAGCTTCAAGCAATTCAACCATCAATCTTGCATTGTGAAGCAAGCATTCTTGCCATTCTCTCTCTTATGGAGTTGTTTTGTCGAACCCATCTTGGGGTGCTGAGGAGTCACCATCAACTCCTACATGGTATCGGCTCAAGAGTTTGATTCCTTCCCATCCGAGAGGGTGATATTTTGTCTGAAGATTTTGGTAGATGCAAATTAGTTTCATAACTCACTCTGCTGAGTTCATTAAAGCCCGCCAGACTAATTTTGATCAGAATTCATCCATTTTGGGTAAGTTGTTTTTGAGACAATTTTTTACTGACAAATTTCCCAAGCGTAATGATCTTTCCTATTTTCGCAAAAAAAAAATTGTTAACATTTTTCTGCAAGATAGTTATAAAATATTTGAGGCAATATTTTGATTTTATCTAATATTTTATTATTGTTGGGGTTTTATTCTCATGCTATATCACCCCTCGCGATCATCATCAGCACAAGAAATACCGTGGGTCATTGTCAAATCAAACATTGCATCGATAGTTTAGGTCGACATTCATTCAATTGGCTCAGTCAAGGTACCTATCACCGGTAATGTAAGGTTATTTTTTACATCGAAATTACGATTCCACATACCGTCGATCTCCTTTCTCATCGGGCCATCTATGGCTCGCGATTCATTACAATCAAGGCGAGTACAAGCTCACTATTCGCTCATTCTATCACCGGTACACCTGGTACTATCTCCCAATCGTGATTTTAGGAATCAATCTCCTCATTATCCTTAGTCTATGGTAACGAGCTCTGGCCAAAGCTCTTCTCGCTGTCACACGCAGATCCACTATCCTGCGGGTTCTTCTGCACTATTGGCACATCGGCGTACAGGGGTACTCGTTGCTATTAGATTTGGTGTCATCTGGAACTTTTATTGGCTTCAAATCTGACAACGGATACAATCATCTCCATAGTGGTGGCCAGATCGTTGTCCCTTAATCATCCTTCGTCTGTCCTGCGCGTCAGATTATAGTACACATCTTGGGTATGGTGCAAGATAAATGC
This sequence comes from Sequoia sempervirens, assembly GCA_007258455.2. Taxonomy (NCBI): domain Eukaryota; kingdom Viridiplantae; phylum Streptophyta; class Pinopsida; order Cupressales; family Cupressaceae; genus Sequoia; species Sequoia sempervirens. The sequence goes on from VDFB02102958.1 coordinate 29,298, forward strand.
ATTTGTTTATCTAGGCTATTGAAATTTTTGTAAACCTTATTTATTTGCACAAGGTCAGCCACTCGGCCCCATTCAATGGCGGTATTTTATTTTTTGCATTTGTAATACCAGCGGTCACATTGGTGACCTAAGGCTAGCGCCCAGGTGCCCGAATTTTGACCCGTTTTAGCCTTGTAATTGCCCCAGGTGTCTATTTATAGGCATTTTTTTCATTTTTCCATAACTTTGGCTAACAGAGGTGAATTTTTTCAAACGAAATATCGTCAGAAAGGTGGAGATCTGATTTTTTTAGTGGTGTAGATATTTTGCAGAGATTTTGCAGTTTTGTGCCTCTTTTTCCAGGTTAAAGCCCGATCATCATTTTCTGCTTCCGAGCTCATATCTTTGTGCTCCGATCTCCGATTTTCTCCAAATTTGCGGCATTTGGAAGGTATTCGAGAGCACTTCAGATCTAATCATGCATTTTTTGCAGATTTGTTTCCAGATTTTCATATTTTCAGTTTGTAACTGATTTGATAGTTTGGGATTTCTTGTTGTAAATTTGCAAAAAAAGTGCAAATCTTGTTGGGACAAAGGGGTTGATTTCTTGTATTGTGAGGGAAATTTTCTGTTCTCCTCTTGTAATATCTCATTGTATCATGGATTTGACAAAAGTTGTACTTCTAACTCCATATAACTATCATGAGTGGAAATCTCAAATGGAGTTGTTATTGTTAAAATCAAAGTTGCAACGAATCACATTTGGTCAAGATCCAGAACCTGCAGGAGCAAAAGAGAAAAGAAAATGGCTTGATAGAAGGGATGAAGCTCTTGGTACTTTGAAGTTGTCTATTTCTCCAGATCTTAGATATCATGTTGCATCTTGCACTCATCCTAATGAAGCTTGGAATACTTTAGAGAGTCTCTTTGGTAAGCCAGATAAGATGAGGAAATTTAAGTTGGAGAATGAACTCATGGGTCTTAATCCTTCTGATTTTGACAATGTCCAAGACTTTTTCTCTAAGCTCAACTCTCTTAGATTGCAGTTATCTAATTGTGGGGTCACTAAAGAGGATGAACAGTTGATACTTTCTATTCTTGCTAAGCTTGGTCTTGATTATTTAGTGTTTGTTTCTACTTTCTATGCTACAATGGATGCTCTTGGCAATGCATACAAAATGCCTTCTCTTGATGAATTTGTAGCTCAACTCACAAGGGAACAAGAAAAGTTGGTACACATGGGCACATTGAAGTCTTCTAGATCTCATGCTCTTGTTGCAAAGGAGACAAAAGATTCAAGTGGCAAAGGTAAGAAGCAGAACAAGGCACCCAAGTCTAATGAGCAAGGTAAAGATTCTCCTTCACATGACACTCCTGAGTCTACATCCTCTTCTAAAGAGGAATCATCTAAAAAGAAGAAGTCAAAATGTGCATATTGCAAAAGATTAGGACATGATGAGCATAGATGTTATAATAAGAAGATTGATGAACTAACACACCTTCTTCAAAAGAATAACATTAAGTTGCCCTCATCAGTGTCTGCTACTTCTTCTTCTGCATCTCAATCGGCAACTCCATCTCAGTCACAGGACACAAGATCTACTTCTGGGCTACACAAGATGAAAGGACAAGCACTCTTGGCCTCTACAAGTCTTGCATCTCATAGATGGCTTCTTGATTCAGGGGCATCTCATCATATGGCATCTTCTATGGACATGTTCTCTTCTTTTGAGCCTTGTAATTCACCTCATATATTGATGGGTAACAATACATATATGTAGGTAAGTGGGAAGGGTTCTATTGATATGGGGGAAGGGAGCTTCAATGATGTACCTTTTGTTCCTTCCTTGTCCACTAATCTCCTTTCTATTTATCAAATTACTCATGGGGGTCAAGGTAAAACAGTTGAGTTCACTCCAAATAGAGTGTACATAAGGGACTTGGAGCCTAGGGATATTGTTTCTATCGGGATGGTTTATCATTCATCTCGTGTATATTCCTTTTCACATTTTGCTTCAAAAGATGATAATGTTCCTTTGATTGCATCACACACTTCATTGAGTGTGAACCATGTTAGTGAGGAGAAGTTTGGTCAGCTACACCTTGGTATTCTAGAAACCAGTGTTGAGCTCTCCTTACCTCCACTCGGCCCTTCACCTATCGATGCTTCTCTTTAGTAGGATGATCATAGTTTTTGTGATCTTGCTTTTTGGGATGAGTATTTGATAGGGATTTAACTTGTTCATGGAGTCTCACATCACAGATTTGAGGACACACTTGAGGATTTCTCCTCTTTGATGACAGCTGCGACAACTCAAGTATCCTCCTTCTACTTTGTCTTTAGAGATTGAATTTATGAGTCTCCTCCACTTTGATTTGTCATGTTTTCTGGTTTAGTTTGACCATGATTCTGTTGTGGCTCATTCAAGCTTGGAGGATCTTCATCAGTTTTCAAAGGCATACATGTTGAGCATTCATGCTTCCTCCTTTCAATTGGACATGGAGTGGCTTCATCATCAGCTTATGATATTGTTTCTTCCTAAGGGAAGATGTGTTGCTTGCAGAAATTGGGTCATCTTTTGTTTTTAGGCATTCTTCATCAGCATTGGATCTTCTTCATCATGGGGGGATATCTTATCTCTCTACTTCCTTCTTATGGGGGGGTATTTGATTGTATATACATGATGCATGTTGTCCTTGGGGGGTATAATTGAGTCCTCCATACATCATGTTTGTTTGTTTTGTTTTCTCTCTTTTGGAGAGGAGTTTTGTCCCATTGGGTTTTCTCCTTTTCTTCGCTTGTGAGAGATTGCATCATTTCCATTGTAAAAGGGTACCTAACATGGCCTAGTAGCCGGGACCCATAGTAGTTTTCATAATAATCTTCTCCCTAAGTTGCACTTAAGGGGGGGTGTTGGTGTGAATAATTGTCTTGTACCTAGCTTATTCATTCACTAGGTAATTAGGGGACATATTCACATGGTTAAGTTTACTTAGGTAAAAGATTCTTTCTAGAAGCTTAGTTGGCTTATCTAGAACTTATCTTATCTAGCTAGGATGCATAATTTCCTAGGTGATTAGGTTGTTGGTTGTCTCATGTCATAGGATAATGACATTTGTCAACATCATGTTCATTCCTATCTCTCAACCTTGCCCATATAAGCAAGGCATCTCATGTACATTTGTATTCAAGCAATCAATCAATCTTGCATTGTGAAGCAAGCTTTCTTGCCATTCTCTCTCTTGTGGAAGTGGTTTTGGTCAAGAATCCCATCTTGGGGTGCTTGAGGAGTCATCATTAACTCCACATCTTAGAGTTACCCCTTAATCACAAGGAAGTTACTCCTACCTATTGGAACATATTTTTGAAAGGATTCAAAGGAAATTGCGCGTGGAAAGGATCCATTCTCAATCATGTTGGAAAACTGCAACTCTTGTTTGCTACCCTTCAAGGGATCCCTGCATACTTCATATCTATCTTTATGATCCCCAGATATGTTGCTGAGAAGTTTGAAAAAATTTAAAGGATATTTTTATGGTCTGAGACTGAGGAAAAGAAAAAAAATTCTCTGGTTAGCTAGAACAAAGTCTGTAAGCCTAAACCTTGTTTTGGGCTTGGAATTAGGAATATCCTATGCACCAACAAGGCCTTACTTGCTAAGGTAGGTTGGGACCATTTGAGGAATGAAAAGAACTAGTGCAAGATTATGAATGTTAAGTATCTTCACAATAGACCTATGATTAAGTTCCTCTCTTATGATCACCCCTTGGGATCTCTGGCATGGAATAACATTTGCAGAATGCAAGGGATTCTCATGACTGGGATGAAATGGAAGCTTGGGAATGGTAATAACATCAAATTCTGGGAAGACCCTTGGTTGTTAGATGCCCCCCTTTCACACTCTGACTTCAAGAATCTTATGAGACTAGTGCAACTCTTCTTCGGTATGTACATTGGTTACTACCTTCTCAGTCAGCTGGCGGCTAGGAGGTGGAAAGATCTACTTTTTTGTTATGCTTTGTCCCCTGAGTTGTTAACTCTAGCTAAGTCTCTATAGGATTTACTCTCCCTTACTAGATTACCTTTATCCAACATGGAGGATGAATTCTATTGGACTAATGACAAGTAGGGAAATATTCAATCAGAATGGCTTACAATCTATTGTCGATTTAGGGTATTGAGCATGGACCCTAGAAACAGGTTTGGAATAGGCACATGATTCAAAAAAAACTTTTCTGGTGGACAACTTTACTTAGGATAACCTAAGGAAAAGGAGATTTCAGATCCCTAACAGGTGTTTGATGTGCAAATGCAATGAATAATCTAAGGATCACTTACTTCTACACTACCTGTTTGTTGTTGGTATTTGGGAGATGTCTTTGGAGAGATTGGGTACTCACTGGACTATGTAAGGACATCAAATCCTTTACCTTGAGTTGGTCTAGCCCCTTCCATCACCCCTTACCTAGAGAGATTTGGAACCAGGTCACCCCCATCATCTATTGGTGCTTGTGGAAAGAGAGGAAGAATTGGATATTCGAGAATATCGAGATTAGTCCTATGTACACTTTTGGTATAGGGCTAAGGCTAATTTATGACAATATTTCAATTTTCGATGGGAAAACCCTAGACAAAGCTCCTATTGAATGGGATATTAAAATGGCTAAATCTTGGAACTAAAATCTTGAGGTCAACTCCTTTGATAGGTCTTGGTCCTAGGCTAGATAAGACACTATCTGGAAACCCTTGGATCATGGATGGCATAAATTCAATTTTGATGGTGCTTCCAAAGGAAACCTAGGTAGGGAAAGCATAGGGGATATTATCATGGACTACAGGGGCAACTTTGTGGTCGGTTACTCAGATGGTACAGGGATTCAGACTTCCATGAATGTGGAAGCAAGGGCACTACTAAAGGGAATCCAATTAGCTGTAACTATGGGGAAAAAGAAATTGCACATAGAAGGGGATTCTAAGTTAGTGGTTGAATTTGTAAATTTGAGTAGATTATTAGGATGGAGTACTAGGGATATCTTGTTAGACATACATCATTTTGTGTTGAAGTTAGACATGAAGATTATCACTCACATTTATAGGGAGGGTAATCAAGTTGCTGATGTCTTGGCTAATCTTGGCTCCCATTGATGAGATTCTAAGTGTTGGAGGAATATGGGGAACCTACCACTGGGAATACAAGGTATCATCCTCAAGGAGCAAGGCACATTTGTTTATCATGATGATATATAAATTTGCAATAGTCACAACTTTCTGGATGGTCCACATACTTCCTTTTTGGGTGATGTGGGCGAAGATGAATGCTGAGGTTTTAAATTCATGGAAAATTTTAAATAATGGGGTGGAGATAGAAATTACAAAGCTAATTATGAGGAGTAATGGGAAGTACAACAGGGTAACGACCAATTTGGATCAGACCTTACGAAGTATTTATTTATGGTCTTGTCTTAGCCTTCATATATCCTTACATATTTCCAAATTCAAATTTGATGTGACTAATAATTATGGCATGAAGCTCTAACTTTGTCTTATCAACTCCATTAAAAAGTTTCTAATGAAAACTAGTAGCTATTTAAAGAATTCTAAATTTAGCCTCGCAACCAACCATCATCAATACTCGTGCAATGGAAACATGGAAGGAAAACCTTTGAATGTCATCATTTTTCACAAACCTGGCTATAGGTGTTTAAAGATTTTCATTAATGGGCTTGTAGAGATTTCATTTTTGGATTTAACTCTTGAAGCATGTGTCTGGTATACCGTCTTGATTTTTTGGAGCCTTCTTGGTTGGCTTAAAATAAGAGGTGTTTGGGTGACCTCTCACATTAAAAAAAATTATAATCTTTTTCTCTCACAAGTTTCCTATATGTTTAAGTCTGAAAAGTTGTAAATGGGTGGTGATAGGGTGACAACGAAGCTGAAAAATTGTGGGAAATTCTACAAGGACCTAGTGGATTGGCACATTTGTGTCAAAGGAGGGTTGGTGCCTTTAATAGAATATGTGGTTGGTCATGATCCGAGGATATCGGTGTAATTCATGAGCTCCTAGAAAGAAAGAAGGGTTACAATGGGTGGTATCTCCTTTGAGGTCAATGAGGAGGTGATTGCATAGGCGACGAGGCTCTCTTGTAGTGAGAAGAAGTACCATAAGCACACCAAAGCTTAGCACAATGAAAGCCTTAATCTCTTTTTGAAAAGAAATGAAAAACCTATCTTCTCCCATTCTAGATTTGAAAGAGAAGCTCTCTCGTGGCCGTGGGACTAGGTCTGTCTTGCTCTCATGAGGCATTTCACTTTAGAGGGTAGATATAAAACTTTCTATTATTATCATTTTCCTCTTTTAAATCACCTCCGCCATAAAATGTTGTTGAGCTTCACATTTGTATTACTCACTTATTTGGAAAGTTCTATTGAGAAATGCTTAGATTCTGCTACCCAAAACCCTGAGGATTCTCCTCCCCTTTCGCTCCACCAAGGCCTCATCCCGAGGCTTTATCATTTTTACCTCATTCTCTCTCCACCAAAACCCATCTCTATTGTCCATATTGAGGAACTTGAACCCCCTACTTAGACCAATGTCTCTTTTGCTGAGTCTAAGGGCCCCAAAAGGAAAACCCCTTTGGGGAATACTGAAACCCCCAAGCCTAAAACATTCACCAAAAATAAAAATGGGAGTGTGGGTCTTGCCTAGTCGAATGCTGCAAATGGGCTCTGTGAGCTCAAATCTACCCCTAGCAAGACTGACAACAAACCTGTAGCTAAGAAAAAAGTGAAAGAAGAGGGTAAAGGTCTGATGGAGCTATCAGCCACTAACAGTGATAGGAAGAATGCAGTGGGAAGAGACTCCAAGGGGGATATTGTGGTAGCTTCTACGATGGAGATAGGGGTTGAAAATACCAACATTAGGAGATCTGGTAGGCTAGAAAAAAATAGCAAGAAAGTGCAGATTAATGAAATTTGTACTGTTGAGGAGTGGTCTTCTAGCAAGGGGAATAGGAATGAGGAAGACATAGAGGAAGAGGAGTAGGAATTTGTTGAAGGGGCTAGCCACTTTTTCAACCTCAACAAAATGTTGAAGGAGAATACGACTTCCTAGTCCTTTGACCCATAGGCTATGGAGCATGAAGACATTGTGAAGAGTGTAGATAGAGGGGAGGATCATTGCATGTTGTTGGAATGGGTGGAGAAGCTTGAGAAGAAGTTCACTGGTCTGGATTGTTTCATTGTCAAAATGGTCCATCGTGTGACTGGCACCCTTCCTACTATACTTAAGGATGAAATGGATAAGAAGGCTATGAAGGAAGGCCCAAACTAGGTTGGGGAGAATTTTGTGTGCCTCCTCTATCAGAATTGGGAGAATTCTAGTTAGTTTTTTGTTGTTGTGTCTAGTCTATTGGTTCTTTTTTTTTTTCATTGTTTGTCTACTATTATTGTGTTTTTTTCTGGTGGTTTTTGTTATGTTTCTATGTACCTAATCTTTTTTGGCCCCTAAGGCTCGATGTGTAAAGGGTGCAACACCCTCTAAATGCTTCTTATTGCATCTCCAAAAATTGTATACTCTTGAAGAAAGAGACAACATTGTGGTAAAACTAGGTCCTACTTTAGGCACCTTCCATCAATCACCCCTTAAAATTGCATTTATAGGCCCCTAATACTCATGATTTTGGACTTTGAGGCCTAATTCACCTATGAAACCACTTAAATTCCAAAAATATCATTAAAACCACTCAAATTTTGTGAAACCCACCAAAAATATCCTTGTTGGGACTAAGTCGCCCAAGGTGGCGACTTAGTCCCTTTTGGGGCATTTTCCACTTCCTAGCAGGAATTGCATTCGTTCAATTTAATTTTTCAATGGATGTCCACCGCTTAGGTCCAAATAATGGGAAAATTACGTGTTGATGCTTATAAATACATATTTTAAGTCATTTTTCACATCTCCTAGTCATTTTTACAAAGAAAAAATCAAAAGTCAAGAGGAAAAGTGTCTTACATAAGAAGATTCAATAGAATTTTGCAGAAAAGTTGAAGCTTTAGGGCAGAAAACTAGGGTTTTTGTAGGTCTTCAAGCTCACTTTTTGTTCATACAACAAATCATGGATTCCTATGGTGAATCATGGAGAAATCTAGGTTGAAGAGATACAATAGCCATCAAATCATACCTAATGACTTGTTTTCAAAGTGATTCCATCTTCCATGTCCTTCTTATCTTCAAATTTAAGGTTTGCATTACATTTCACATTTCATTTGCATTCATTTGAAGTGTTGTATGGTTTCTTGCATTGAAGTACTGCATCATTCAAGTGCCATTTAATCACGTCATTCTAGCACATTAGAATAGGGGTTTATCTCATTTTTAACTTTTCTTAGTCTTAGACACACTTAAGACTAGGGTTTTTATGCAGATTTTGTCATTCACAAATTTTAAATACCAACTAGGGGTTT
>VDFB02102958.1:45564-66865 GCA_007258455.2 Sequoia sempervirens
TAAGATATTCCCAATAGATCCCAATGGCTTGAAGATGTTTCATCTGATAGTGTTGAAGCTATATCTCTCAGAAAGCTCAATTTTCTCCCTCCTAACCAATTTCGTCCTCAGGCGGGTACCTATAAACTTTACACACATATGCTCTAAAAATTATCTAAAATATTTCATTTTTATGTTTTCATCATGAAAGTGTGCTAAATCTAATCTAGTGTGATTTTCTAAAGGCCCTAGACACTTTAGAACCCTTTTGGGACATTCTACAAAGAAATAAGACACTTTTTGAAGAAACGAGACACTTTGCAAACAAAAGGGACACTTTGTGAAATTTTTTTCCAAGATCCTAAATTAACCCATAAATGCATTAAAAATTATTAAATTATTATAAAATCACAAAATGAAGGTTCCAGAATCCACTCACCTCATGTCAACGCTCATCGCATGCCACCTGGTCCTAAAGAATGTCCAATCGTGCAGGTGTATATCCCTGTTTTCTCAACATCTTCTCCTCTCACTCATCACTCTCAAGCTACAAGAAGGTAAAATGCATAGCAAGTGAGAAATTACTCCCCTTTACCTCTTTTAATCCATTTTCATCTCTTTTTACTCTTATGCATTAAAATAGGGTTATTTTCTTTTAAGAGTTAATAAAGTACCTCTTCTTCAAATCAACATAATGGGAGCTAGGGAACTCCATTTTGACGTTGTTTGATGTGTAGGAATCGTGATTCCACATGCAACATTATCAATTGTCTATCATTATATGACATGGTACTTGGAAATTTCCTTCGATATGATGCTTTCAGTTCGATGTGACTATATTGCTACCTTAATTCCACCTCTATAAAGCAAGCAGAATCAAGGGGGGGCATACATATACCCTCAAATTTTATTTTTAAGAGTTAGGAAAAAGGATTTTTGATGACTAATGGAATTATTTTGTAGGATGTGGTTTCCTAATGTTGTGGTTGTGTAGATAACTACATGGGGGGCTTCATTCTCCCAACTTTTGAATAAGTATCCTTTTATAAAGCAATGTGCATTGTTTAGAATACTTTAGATTTCATATGCACGTAGAGTCATATGGGCGCTAAAGTGGGGGCTTAATGTATTTCCAAAAATTGTATACTCTTGAGGAAAGAGATAAATTTGTGGTAAAACTAGGTCCTACTTTAGGCACCTTCCATCAATCACCCCTTAAAATTTCATTTATAACCCCCTAATACTCATGATTTTGGACTTTGAGGCCTAATTCACCTATGAAACCAATTAAATCTTGACAATTATCATTGAAACCACTCAATTTTTGTGAAACACACCAAAAATATCCCTGCTGGGACTAAGTCACTCAAGGTGGCGACTTAGTCCCTTTTGGGGTAGTTTCCACTTTTGAGCAAGAATTTCATTAATTCAATTTAATTTTTCAATGGATGTCAGCCTCTTAGGTCTAAATAATTAGAAATTTATGAGTTGATGCTTATAAATACATATTTTAAGTCATTTTTCACATCTCCTAGTCATGTTTACAAAGAAAAAATCAAAAGATAAGAGCAAAAGTGTCTTACACAAGAAGAATCAATAGCATTTTGCAGCAAAGTTGAAGCTTTAGGGCAACAAAATAGGGTTTTTGTAGGTCTTCAAGCTCACTTTTTGTTCAAGATCCCACATTGGAAAGGATTGATCATGGATCTCTATGGTGAATCATGGAGAAATCTAGCTTGAAGAGATGCAACTAGCCATCAAATCAGACCTAATGACTTGTTTTCAAAGTGATTCCATCTTCCATCTTCTTCTTATCTTTAGATTTAAGGTTTGCATTACATTTCACATTTCATTTACATTCATTTGAAGTGTTGTAGAGTTTCTTGCATTAAAGTTTTGCATCATTCAAGTGCCATTTAATCACCTCATTCTAGCACATTAGAATAGGGGTTTATCTCATTTTCAACTTTTCTTAGTCTTAAACACACTTAAGACTAGGGTTTTTATGCATATTTTGTCATTCACAAAGTTTAAATACCAACTAGGGGTTTGACCAAGGAAAACCCCCCATTACAAACCAATCTATCTTCTGTTTTGTAGGGTTTTTCAAAGATTTAGATCTGAATTTTCGTAAAAAGTAGAGTGCAAGTTGTGGGCTTCCGTTTCCACTTTCAGATTTGTAGAAAATCAAAAGTGGACTAAGTCACCCATGGAGGAAACTTAGTCCCACTACATTGCTTTTCAGAAATTTTTACAAATTCAGACACCCTTTTGGCATAAACAACTTTTTGGGCAATTTCCTCGAATTAGGACTAAATCGCCCAACCTAGCGACTTAGTCTCACCAGGCTTAAAAATCAAAATTTATAGAATTTTAGTGGCCTTTTCAATCTCCAATCTGATCCTCATCAATTTCCAGGTGCATATTTCTTGTTTTACATCTTTATTTTATCATTTATTACATCCATTTTACTTTTCTGCATATCACACAGTGTTTTCAAACAAGTCATTTTTTAAAGTTTTACATCATTAGATCACTTCAATTTCAGATCAAAGGATTAGGAAATCTTAATTAGACATAATACTTATTATTTACATTGACTTTGAGTGTAAACCCTTACAATTTGGGTCCCCTTTCAAGCTCCTTTCTCCTTTTAGGAGCAAAGCATTGTGAGCGCAAACCAAAATCATTGTTTACACTTATCTTATAAAAAACAATGCATGCTCACACGAGCTAGTGAAATCCACTATCTAATAGGTGAGCCCCCAAACGTGGCCAATGAGAGAATCTTATTAGGTTCCCATCACCATACCAAAGTTATACCTCCCGATAACTTTGATAAGGCACCACACAATATGAACTTCAAGCTTCATAAGGCTTAGCAAGTTGTTTTATGCTAAGCACTTATGAACAAAAATGGCTCCACTAAGAATGGTGTGTTATGTTTAGTGGTTGTGAAAAAGGGTTGTAACTTCCAGCTTCACAAGGTTAGCAAGTTGTGTTATGCTAAAAGCTTATGAAAAAAATTGAAATAGGATTAGACATGTTTAAACGGATTTTTTTAGTTCATATAAGGTATGATCTTAGGGAACAATGTGTTGAATGTCTCCAAGAGAGGACAAGTCTATGATAAAAGATTCACCACTTAGGGAATGCAATGTGTATCATCACCATGAAGAGGAATACCATATGCCAAGAAAGGTCACACTCTTGAAGGACATCAAACCCAATGACACCAACAAGAAGAAGACACATCACAAGAAGTAAGAATACCACACTATAAAACATAAGATATAGTTAAAAATGTTAATGCCAATGTATGCTCCCACTTTAAATAAATTTATAAACACCATGTTGTGAGAAATTACTTAAAATTAGAAAATGATAAATGCTAAACAAGAAATGAAAGCTTATTTGGAAAGTTGTATGTCAAGCATATGTTTCCAAATAAAGCTATATCATGAAAAAGGGGTTTCCCTCAAATGAAATCCAAAAATAAAACATAAGGGATCCACGGATTTAGGGTCAGTGTATGTCTTTGCTACAATGATATTATAGAGCTCAGAAACGCCATCATTCCCAAAATACTCATAGAAATCAAAGAATGACACATAAAGAGAGAAAACAAAGAAAAGATTTTGCTTCAGCATGGAGGATAAAATATATTTTTTTATGAAATATACAAGAATTAAGGTACAAATAGAGGAATGAACATGAAGAAATATCAAACAAAATGATACATAGGATCACATTATGCACATGCAATCACAAAAAGAACATGACAAAGAAAACACACACAAGACTAGTAAGGCACATGTGATTCAACCTATAGCAATTCATCTGCATCCTAGTATTGTTCATCATATGAAAAAGGTAGAAAACTAGCCAAAGGGACAACATCAAGTGCCAAAGTAGGACAATCACCAAGTTCAACACACAATGAATCACTCTTTGTAGTAGGATCATCACAATTTTTATCATTTAAGCTCATGGAAGAGGAAAAAAATGAATTTAACTCTTTATGCACTTCCTCATAAATTTTAGCAGTTGAACATTATCATCATCCAAGTTTATCACAAAAGAGGGTCTAATGATAATATCCATAGAAGATGAGTGTTCTTGTTGTGTTTGAGGTTTAGGATTTTCTTTTTTTGCAAAAGGTGGAGAATCATCATTCATTGATTGAGGTAAGTTTGAATTTTGATTTTATATGTTATTCTTTTCTTCTTTTGCTTGTAATAGATGAGAAATAGCATGATGTTTTCACCTATGTTCTCTAGCATTTTAGTTTCTTTTTATTCGATTTTCAAGTTTCCATTGTGTAGGAGTGGGTAACTTATCAATAATAGGTTTCTTTTCTTCGCTTAATGGAGGAATGAAAGGAACTATGGGAGGTTGTTAAACCACTTTCTCTTTAGCTTTGTAAACTTGTTTTATTTTAGAAGCTACACTAGGACTTATTTGATTATCTCATTGTCTCTTGTAGGAAATGGGTGGAGGATTTGATATGTTATGGTTTTGGTTACTTAGAAGGGCTTTTGGTGCAATCATAATTTCATCAAGGATAGGAGGCTCACTTGTGGGTTGAGGAATATTGGTAAGGGATAATTTTGTTATGATTTTTCCCTCAACTTTTGATTGGATTTGAAAAATAATTCCTTGCAAGGCCTAATAGGTTCCATAGGTTCAGGCCAAAATAAATCCAATGAGAAATTCCAACAAGAAGACACAAGATTAAAGCTATTATGATGAACAATAAATATCTCATTGCGAAATGGAAACTTTAAACATTTATGCATAGCCGATGGGACAAAATTCATGGAGTGAAGCCATGGGTAGCCTAACTTCACATGAAATTGGTCCAATAATGGGATGATGGAAAATGAGACACTTAATTGTTTTAGTCGAACCTTTAGAGGAAGAGCTATTGAATCTATTGTAAGGTAGGAAAAACCATTATGTGTTTTTATCCATGCTTTTGGTTTTTCATAAGTATCTTGATAAAGCTCATGGACAAATAAAAATTATTCAATGATCACATTCTCTACACACATGATATCAATTAATATCCCATTAGTAGGCTTGTCATTGATTCTTCCAGCTATGTAAAGAGGACCATCAGGTCCATGTTTAATTATGTCATGTTGTGAGAAAGCAATGTTGAGTATAATTTTAGTTAGGCCCTTATAAGGTTTAACTTCAATGAAGTTGAACAAATCATTTATACTATGCTTCTCTTTATTTCTTATGTGATGATTAATGATACGAGCAAGGCTATGCAAAATTTCTATTCATTTTTCATTTTTAAGGATTTTTCTCATGTTATCTATCATATAAACTAGATTAGTAGCATTGCATTCAAAACTCACAAAATCTTGCAATTTATCAAGTTCTTCATCCATTATTCTAAGTTTCTCATGAGGGACATTAGCAATTATTGCATCAACATCAGTCACTTTAGATGTAGGTAGGGAATTCATGGTAAATTAAGGGTTAAGGGTATGATCCATAGTGGTTTGACTAGTGTCAACACTATGAGTGAACGATTTAGAAAACATAAGATCCACGATGAATGTCCCACAACAATATTGGTAATAGAACAAAAAAATTTGAAGCTCATAAGAGTTTCATAAACCCAAGGTGCACTCAAAATGGATAAAAGGTAAAATGCAATGAAATACCCTAGAACGTAAAGTGCAATGCAAGTATGCAAATGCAATTTTAAGATTTAAAACAAGATAACTTTCTGATTATGCTATGCAAAAACATGAAAATGATGTCTTTAAGATGCAATTTGGAATTCAAATTATGCTTAATATGAAAAGTTTTCAATAATAGAAATTCTAGAAACTGAAATAGTAAAGTAAATACAGAAAAACAAAAGGCAAAAACAATGATTTTAATGCTCAAGAATTCAAGAATAGCCCTAATCAGGGACTCACTTTCCCATGGGAGAAAGGGTCTCACTTCAGGGTTTTTAAAATTTAATTTGCAAGTTTCTAAGATGATTTTTATGGTTGTTAGGTTCTGGTTTCAGATAGTGAGTTGTTGTTTCATATTTCTACAAAATGAGATCTAAATGCAAGTGAAAAATAGTGTTAAATTTCAAGCAAGAATACTTAATTTGAGATTCAATTTTGATTCAATTTTGTAATGTAAATGATTGATGATGTAATATTATGTAAACACTATGCAAAATAATTGATATTTTTTAATTTTCCAAATTTTAAAGAATGCAAAAATGCAAACCTAAAACCCTAAATGAGATGCAAATCAATGTAATGCAATGCAAACAAATGCAAAACCTAGATCTAAGGTTGAAAAAGGACTCCAAAATCGGCAAGTTATGATTCTCAAAATTTGAGTTCACCAAAAATGAAATGAAGAAAAATAGGTTGTAGTTTTTATTATTATATGTGAATTAAAATATGATGTGATGAGGGACTTATTTTCCTCTATTTCATTAGGAAATGAGATCCCCACAAAGAATTGATTATCAACCCTTAGGTGAATCAACCCAAAGTGGGAATCTTCATATTTCCTTATGATTGAAGGATGATGGGCAATGTCAAATAACACTTTTGGGAGAAAAAATAAAAATAGAAAATTAACTCAAAAATGAAATCTAAGGATTGAAACATGAAGATTATACTCAATATCTACAGAACTAGAGAATATAATGTAGATCTGAGAAGGTAGAAACATGTGTGCCAGTAAAAAAAAGTGCTTTCTAAAATTTTATTTGAGACTCATTTGCCCATGGGAAAATGGGTCCAAGTATAGGGATTTCAAAAATCTTTTGGGAGCCTCTAGTGTAGGTCTATAGCTTCTAATTTGTCCAAGTTTCAATGTCAAAAAGTTGGAAATCTGATCTATAGGTTAGATTCCATGATTTTACAACTTTGATAACTTTGTAAATATTATTCTTCAAAAGATCTTCAAGTCTTCTTCAACCTAAATCTACAATCAAACATACAAGAGAGAAAAATGTTTTTTTGGGGTGAATGAGGGTTTTTCGTGGTCAAACCCCATTTTGGTAATCAAACCTTGAATTGATATAATGCATGAAAGATGGAATGTATAATGAAAAAAGCTACGTTACCACTTAGCAATCTCTTGAATGAAAAATTGATAATGGAGATCTTAGGAGACCTAATAATTGCATGAAATGGATTCAATGGATGTGGATCTTGACACTTTAAATTGGTGCTTTGAATGCTTGAATTGATCTTAAAACCTACATCACAATGTTGGCTCAAAAAACATGCATGATGCAAGAAGACATTGACATGATGAATAGATCTTGAATGCTGCAATAAATATCTAATATATCTACTCTTAAATTCTTTTTGTTGCTCTTGAAATGCTCTTGTAGATCTTGAAAAATGCTAGGTTTCTTGGATTAAAAAAATGCTAGGTGAAACTTAGAAAATAAACTTGTATTTATAGGTATGTATCCTTCATTTCACGAAATTAAAAATCACAAGCCGACATTGAATTATGGATTTAGAAAATATTAAAATACCACCAAAAAAATAATTTAAATTTAGGTCCAAAGGTCTAGGGAGGACCCATTTTCCCATGGGTGAATGGGTTCCAAGTCCCTATACCTAGAACACATATTGCTCAATGTAAAGTAATATGTGTTGGCATTAATTATTGTAAGGTTTCCCCTTCCAAAACTATAATTATTAGGCTTGGAATTGAATTAAAGGGCTAATTAAAGCATTATTAAGCTCAATTTAATTAAGAGGATCCAAATAAGTGTGTAAATATAAAGGGGTACATTTAATAACACTAAATTAAGGCATTATTAAGTCTATTTTTAAATTAGGAGGGCTCAAATAAGTGAGAAAATGTAAGGGATACAATTTTCTACACTACAGTTTCTTGAGTGCTTGGTAGTTGGTTTGAGGCACATATTCAAATTTTTGAGGATGGTTAGAGGGAGTTTTCACTTCACAGCTACTAAGTGAATTTTTATAATCATGAAGGGTTGTACACAATTGTGTTAAGGAGGGAAATTTCATCTTATCTTGAAGTTTATTTTTTAGATTCTCAATGAACACTTGTTGAAGATCAGGATCAAGAATCTTAATTTTTATTTGTGAATAGAGCAATTGATAACAAGTGATAAAGTCGATGATGTTTTCATCATCCTTTTTCTTAGATCTCGTTAAATCTTCTAGGGTCATTTTAGGACCCATGTGCACTTTGAAATGATTAAGAAATGCATCAATAAGTTCATTAAATGAATGTATTGAGTTATTTGGTAAGGAACAAAACCATTCCAAGTTAGTGTCTTTTAAGGATCTAGGGAAGATCTTAGCCAAGAGTTTATCCTCAAAAATGAAGTCACTACATAAGGCTATGTATGTGGAAACATGGCTAATAGGATCCTGTTTCCCACAATATTTCTCAAATCTAGGAATTTTTATGCATTGTGGCATTTGTGTTGTCAATATCTCCAAGGATAATGGGCTTCTTTTTCCATATTGTGAAGGTTGGCCATATTTATTTTGATTCAATGTAGCAATTTTTTATTGGAGGGATGAAACAATTTGCAATAGTTGGTTAAGATCAGGATCATTGTTTGTGTTGTGAGATGGAGGTGAATAAGGTGGAGGTGTATATGTGTTTGGAGGAAAAGTGAATTGTAAATTTTTGAGGGGAGATGGATTAGGAGATATGATATTTGAGTTCACAAATCTAGATGGATTCCTATTGTAAATTCCTAAGGTAGTGTGAACATTGCTAGTGGGTTGCATGGTTGTAGTAATAGTTGGATTAGTCTGTGTTGAAATAGAGGTCACGATTGTGGAAGGAGGAATTGAATTTCCACCTTGACTTTGAGTATATCCCAAAGCTTGAGCACAACTAGTCATTGTAGGGACATGGTTGGTAATGATTTGATTTAAACTACACACAACCTCTATTCCTAGTTCATTATCAATTATTCTCCTCATGTTATCTATGATAAGAACCACATTACTAGTAGTGTATTCAAAAGTCACTAAATTTTACAATTTCTCTAACTCTGTATCCATTCTTCTTAGGTTCTCTTGAGGGACATTAGAAACCATTGATTCAACATTAGTAGCATTGGTTTTTGGTAAGGAGGTCATAGGAAATGAAGTATCAAAGTTATGGTCCATAGTGGGTTGACCAGTGTCAATACTATAAGTGAAAGAATTAGAAAACCAAAGAACCACAGTGAGTGATGTATCATGGGATGGTATGAGTCTCGAACTACATCTCATGATAATATTGGAAATAGGACACCAAGTTGTGAAGATCATACAAGTTTCACAAACTCAAGGTGCACCAAAAATGGAGAATAGGTAAAATGTAATCAAACACCCTACAATGTAAATTGCAATGCCAATATATAAAAATTAATTCTTAAATTTTAGAAAAGATAAATTTCTAATTATGCTATGCAAAAACCTAAAAATGATGTCTTGTAATTCCAATTTTTATTTTGAAATGTACTTGAATTTAACTAACTAACCTACTATGAATAATTTCCAAAAATAGAAAATTTAAAAATTGAAATAGAAAACTGAATCTAGAAATAGTGTTTTGATGCTCAAAAATCTAGAAAAATCCTTGATTAGGGACTCATTCACCCATGGGTGAATGGGTCTTGCTTTAGGGTTTTTAAAAATTAATTTACACATTTCTTAGTTGATTTTTATGCTTTCAAATTCTAGTTTCAAACAGGTGATTACAGTTTTAGATTTCTGGAAAAGAATATCTAAATGCACATATAAAATAATGCTAAATAAAAATAAAAAACCTAATTTGAGATGCAATTTCAATTCTTTTTTTATTTTATTTAAGTTGTTGATTATGCAATGTTGTGTAAACACTATACAAAATTACTGAGATTTTTAAATTTTCTAGATTTTAAAGAATGCAAAAATACAAACCTAAAATGCTAAATGAGATGCAAACTAATGCAAGTAAATAACCCTAAATGAAATGAAAATCAATTCAATGCAATGCAAAGTAATGAAAATCCTAGATCTAGGGTTGAAATGGACTCCAAAATCAAAAAATTATGATGCTCAAAAGTCAAGTTCACTATAATGAAAAGTATAAAAGTAGGTTTGGGGGGAGAGGGGTTCACCAATATGATAATATATAGACCTATTTTCACTTATTTTATTAGTAAAATAGATCCCCACAAATAATTGACTAAAAAGTTCCCTTAGGCGAATCAACTCAATGCGAGAATATTCAGATTTTCTTATGCTTGGGGATGGAGGTATAAGGCTAAATAGAAATTTTGGAAGAAAAACTAAAAATAGAAAATCAACCTAATTATGCCAATTCAAACTTGCAACAAAATTATAAAGCTTAATATTAGTAGAACTATAAAACCGATTGCAGATCTAAGAAGTGCAAAATGATGTTTACCAATCACCAAAAGTTAGTTTCTAAAGGTTGTCTGGGACTCATTCACCCATGGGTGATTGGGTCTCTTGTCAAGATTTTTTAGCAACTTTTGGGAGCCTCAGATACTAATCTATAGCTTCTAATTTTTCCAGGTTTCA
The DNA here is from genome assembly GCA_007258455.2 of Sequoia sempervirens. Taxonomy (NCBI): domain Eukaryota; kingdom Viridiplantae; phylum Streptophyta; class Pinopsida; order Cupressales; family Cupressaceae; genus Sequoia; species Sequoia sempervirens. The sequence continues at coordinate 56,103 of VDFB02102958.1, forward strand.
GTGTCAAAAAGTTGGAAATCACATTTGTAGGTTATATTTTGTGATTTGACAATAACTTTGACAACTTTTGCAACTTTGACAACAACTTTGACAACTTTGTAATTTTTCTCTTCAAGAGATCTTTTGTCCTTCTTCAACCTACGATCTACAACACAAACATAAGAGGGGAATTTTTTTTTTGGTGAATGAGGGTTTTCCTTTATCAAACCCCATTTGGGTAATTAAACCTTCAATTGAAATAATGAAAGCATGAAAGAAAGGAATGATGAATGAGATATGCTATGTTACCATGCAACAAACCCTTGAATTAACATTTGAATTTAGATTTGTAACTTGCATGAAATGGATTCAATGGATGTGGATCTTGATGCATGAATTGATGCTTCAAATTATTGGCTTGAATCTTGAAACCTACATTACAATGCTAGCTCCAAAAACATGCATGATGCAAGAAGACTTTGACATGGTGATTGGATCTTTAATGCTACAGTAAATCACCTATAATTTTTCTCTTAAATGCCTTGAAAATAATATTAGCTCATGTGAAATTTCTCTAAAAAATTTACACTTGATTTGATATAATAAATTTGTATTTATATATGTATCCTTAATTTACCAAAATTAAAATATTACAAGCTGACATTGAAATATGGATTTGGGGACCCTAAATTACTACTAAAAACATACTTTAAATTTAGGTTCAAAGGCCTAGGGAGGACCCATTCGCCCACGGGAAAATGGGTCCTAGGTACCTATTCCTGGAACACACATTACTCAAGGCAAAGTGTTATGTGTTGGCATTAATTATTGTCGGGTTTCCCCGTTATAAAATGTAATTTATTAGGCTTGTAAATGTAAAACAAAGCTTATTAAGGCCCAATTAAGTCCAATTTAATTAGGACGGCCCAAACAAATTGTGAAAATGTAAAGGGATACATTTTTCTACACTACATATATATATATATATAAATTAATATTTTTTTCAATAAATTATTTAAATTATTTTTTAACCGTACCGATTGTGTAGTCATAATGGCAAACATACAATGAAGGATGGGAAATTTTCTCCTCAATCCTTAGGTGAAGTGCTTGAATTTTGATAAATTAACAGTCGTTCTTGAGGTTTTTGGGCCTTCTAAACATGATTGCAAGGTCATATTTGACCCAAAATGCTCCAAAATTATAGCTACCTCCCAGATTTGGCAATCACTCTTCAACTTCAAAATCTCATAGATCTGGCCTCATATGTCTAATTTTGATGGAACAAAAGTTAAAATTAACTTTCTTGAACACCTTAAATTCAATGATGAGCTCATATTTACACCAAGAAGCTCCAACTTGAACCTAAAATACAAAGACACAAAGAGGAACCCCCAAAAATTTTGTATTTCTATCAAGTTTTTCTAATTCTCGAGATCATCATATGATGCAATAAAAGAGTATACTCAAATTTTGAAGATCTTCCAAGATCTCTCCAAAAATAGTATAAAATGGCACCCAACTTGACTTTGATACCATGTTAGTGTTGGCTATAGAGATAGCCACCCAAGATCTAGAGGTCAAATGGAAAGCACAAAGAAATCAATATGGAATGCTCAAGATTTCAATGGAATTGAATATCCAATAATTTCAATATAAAATGTATGACAATCCCTTGATTATATAGCCACTTGGTGAGACATAGGATTAGAAAATATCATGACAAGGGTCTTAATCCTATGACATGAGACAAATAACTTGACATAAAAGTCAAAAAGATAAGATCTAGACATGACAAGTAAGTCTTCTAGAAATAATCTTAGGACCTAAGTAAACATAACATGTGAATATATCTCATAAGTCCCTAGTAAGTGAGTTAAATAGGTACAAGATAGTTATTCACACAAACAAGGGTAAGTTTATTTCAAATAAATGAGTTGGAGTAGTGATCATGAGTTTGGAAAGATGAGTGTTGGATTCTTGCAAGTCAGTGAATTTAGGGCACAAGACTACTATTGAGAACAATATGGATGGTTGGGCCTCCATTAGTTCAAAATCCTCCTATTTAAGAAACCTTTCATTATGAAAATGAAGTATAGATGCATTTAAAATGTGGTCAATAGATGTGTAGTTATGTTAGCACTACTTCAAAATTGAATTGGATTACAAAATGAGAAGGGTCCGTACTACATAGAGATGGGTTTAGGGAACTTGGTGAGTTAAGAATGGATGTTGAATAAATTCCATGAAAAATGAAGATAGGTGAGTTGGAATTACAAATCAAATTACTATGGTTGTATTGGAAATGTAATAGATCAAGTATCCATTAGCTCCTATATGAGGGATAAGGCATGGTGTCCATTTAGCCAAATTTCATAAAGTTGTCCTGGCTAGGAAAATACCAATCTAGGAGTTCTAGAGGATTTTATGGGAAAGCCTCAATTTTGATAACACTGAGAGGCGTGTGTGGGTTTCTCTTGATACAATGAAGATGAAAAATTATTATAGGTGACCTAAACGAAACAAGAGGGACAAAGGGATTATATGAGTTAGACGTCCCAAAAAAATTGCAGAGAGCGCTTGAGTAGTTCAAGAGGAACTAAGAGAGATGAGTCTAATTCAAAAGTAAAATGGGTATGTGTAGGATCATCATGGAAAACATAGACCCTTAAGTGGCAAAAAATTTAGAAAAATTAGAGTTAGGAAACTTGACGTAAAAATTTGAATAAGTTATCTATATTATTTCAAAAATATGTAAGATAGAATATGTAGCAAATTGAATGTAGTTTCTAAACTACTAGGTTTATTTAAAAAAAAAAACTTTTGGTGAAAATTTGAAATTTCAATGCGGTACTTAAATTTCAAGGAAAAAAATAAGTAGGTGTCTATCTAACCACCCTAACCACAATAAAATGATAACATTTTTTACAATATTTTAGATATAAGTATAGGACTCATGTCCGATGTGATGCATATTTTTTGTAATTTTTCCAAGTAAATAATTAATTATGAATTTTTATTACAACTTTTAAAAATATAAAACTCATATGTCGACCACCTTAACTTGGTCAAAATTCATAAAATTCAATTTTCATTTTTTTAATCCTATATTATGTGAAGCATAGAATGTGCATATGTTTTGATTCAAAAAATTTGATACCATTTGAAAGCTATAGATTTTTTTCAATCAGCCTATCAATTAGGACTTTAGTCATAATTCAAATAGAAAATGAATAATAATTATTTATTAAATTCAAAGTAAAGCATAAATTATATTGGTGGAAAGCTGACAATCTCCTTTAAAAACCCTTTTCGTTTCATCAATTTTGGGTAAAAAAAATGTCGTCAACCACATACCCTACACATACCCATCATATCGCCACTTTTTGGCCCATCATGATCCTGCACATACCCAAATAGTGGCAGTACACTCTTGATTTGACTTTGAGTGTTCAGAAAAAAAAATCTTTATTATAGAACTTGCATAATATTAGTGTAGGGTTTAGAGCAAGACATGGATCCTAGTTGAGGTAGGTAAGCTATACTTCAAGTGTCCAATTAGTTCAATTAAGAGAGTCTTACATTGATACAAGCTCAATAATTTTTCCTAAGATTGGAAACTTGATTGGATCATGAATGTTGGGCATAGGTTGTCATAAAATCTAATCCCAATAGTGGTTGAGTAGTGATTCCAAGTGATGAAAAGAATCAATGGAGAATAAGAGGTACCTTGAATGTAGTAGAGTTATGTTTCTATATTGATTATCTATGAGCTAGTATTGGAATATTTTTAGTGTTCCATCCCTTCTAAATTAAGTGTCACATTGTTTTACAACAAGGATACACAAAGAGACTTATTTCCATAGTATGGAAATTCTATGAGTATAATTTATTGGTTTATGCTGAACAACTATGGATAGTGAGTTCACATTTTAATTAATCTAAGATGCAATGTTGGATTGAGATCTTATTGATCAAGATAGATATCCAAAATTGGGTTAGGAAATATTGACATTGAGCTAGGAAAGATTGATATTTAGAATTATCTAGGAAAATCATCCATATAATAAGATTTAGGACTAGGTAGGTGAGTAATCCTTCATAGTGATAGTGATGCAAGCTAGGTTATTTTTCCTCTTTTGGAGACACTTTCTACATTCTAGGGTTTATGGACTTGGAGTGCTCTAATTTAACATGAAGATTCCTCTTTGGGATAGGAACAAAGAGCATGGTTTGTTTGCTAAGAAATCATACTAGATGGGAGACCACAATGTCAAAATTCAAAGAGATATGGAGTGTTTGGGGCAAGTGGTAAATAGTTGTGCAAGAGTGAAAAATTTCATTAGGATTGAATCCACTTCTTAAATCGGGTTCTTTATAATTCAGGTAAGACTACATTTTATTCTAATATTTTAGGTCACATTTTAAAATTAGTATAATTAATTGTAGTTACCCCTACATATTAGATATTTTGTTATTCTATGAGTTTGTTAGGTTGATAGACTAACCAAGTAATCAACTCAAAAAATAAATTATATAATTTAATTCACATTGGATTATAAAGAAAGAGAGGTAAATTTCACTGTAAGAGACCTAGATAAAGAGATCATGATAGGGTCATGAGATTAAATTTTGAATGGTAAGACCAAGAGAGAACCATCATGGACCTAGATTATCAAGAGATGCTAAGTTTGGGGAATGAGAATACCTCACATGCATGCAATACAAATGGCATAGAATGGTGTCTAGGAAACTTACTTTAAGATAATTGGATAACAAGTTGGGTTGTGAGCCTAGGGTATTTGGTAGATGACTTTTTTATTGGTCAAAATCAAATTGGATAGTCATGAAACTTTGACAGTGAATTCATACCTTTAAGAAAGGGAATAAACAAACTAGGAAATTTTTAATGATAAGTTGGGTATGTGAATTAGTGATGTATTGAGTGAGAATTGGACATAGAGGTGAGTTTACAAATAAAATTTAGAAAAAGGATTGATAAGTTGCACAATGGACTAATGATCAAGGCGAGTTCTTGTTGATGGAGCACTAAGAAATAAATTTTGTGTAGAAAAAATATGTGAAATCTAGGTGTAACAAGGGATGTTACTTCGGCCAATTGGTTAGGTGCCAAGGGCATCCCATCTTTCAATTAACAAAATTCCTAAAGTTGGAATATAACCCTTATATGAAAACCATTAGGGATGGGCCTCTCATGTGTAGTGTGGGTTGGTTGGGCACTAACATCAATGACATCACCTATTTTGAGTGGGGGAGAATATAGGGGGTATAACTAGTTTGAGTGTCTATCAAGACAATGAGATAGGAAAATGCTCTAGGACACCACCCTTAGGGATGAAGAAGAGTATTCCTAACATACAAGCATAATTATAGCTTTTATACATGGATATAGTGGATGGATAAGTGTAATCCAATATCCATGTGGATGGGTGAGGTATCTTTTGGGTGCTTGAACATAATTTAATTCTAATAAATTATAGTGATTGGGTTGAACCTTAAGGAGACTCTAGGGTTGGATTAAGGTGTCAAACTAGTGAAGTATCTAGTAGTTGAATTTTCAATGGAATGGTTCCAAGGTGATTTGAAGTTCTTATTCTAGTGAAATGGAGTAATTGGACATTGCATGGGATAAATCCCTAGGAGATTTGTTCATCCCAATTAAGAGGCTCATTGAGATACATGACTTCAAGGGGTTGTAGAAATATTTGGAATGGCTATTTCAAATATGTGTAGTGAGAAAAAATAGGAGAGGATACATATACAATGAAAGGGTTTTTTTGTGGTCACACAACTTAGGATTCCTAAAATATGGATGGTGCTAAAAATAGGTCCACAATTTTGAGTGCCATGTGGCTACAATAAGTTTGGCTTAAGTGGATAGGTTCTGAATGTGGTTGAGTTTGGAAGCTCACTCAGAAGTACTTAGATAGTACAAGTCAAGTGAGATGTATATATCACGTAACAAAAGAGCTTGATAGGTATGAGAATCTTAGTCCTTATTGAAAAGTTGAGGCTACATGACTAGGTTGGTATTTTGGTAGTCTTCAAGTGAGATGCAAACTAGCCATGATAATATGGACATGAGTTGCATCAGGTAGAAAAAATTTGAGAAATGAGTGTTAGGGGCACAAATACAATTGGACTAGTTCAATGCACAATATTTTATAGTGAATATTATTTTTTATGTTTCAAAAGCATCCATGAGTAAAGGAATATTCTATGTCATTGGAGTTACATGGTCCACAAGGGGATCTTAGTAATTTGAGGGTAATTCCATGTGGTGTAGTTGACCCCATGATAAATTATCTCATATTTTTTCTTGAATTGAGGTGTGACTACAAGATCACTCCTTCCTTCTAACGAAGTTGAAAATTATATTATATGCCTAAGACCCATAGGTTCCAAGTGCTCTTCTAGGCTTAATGCCCACCATTGTAGTTTCTTCAAATAAAAAGTTATACGTTCCAATCAAAACCTGGGACATAGTTGGAACTTGGAATGTGAAATTATTAGTTTAAGTTCTTGGTCCCATCCAACCCCCACCACCTACCAAGTTCTTTCAAGCCCAAGTTCCAAGTTCCAAATAGATCCCAAGACCTAATGGGAAGTTCTTGGTTTCACGCAACTCTCACCACTAGTCAGGGTCTCTTCCTTCAGCCTAAAAAATTCCATTAATGATAAACAACTATAGAAACTAATAGATTTCAATTTTTTGAGGCTTTTAAGGATTCTAAACATGTGTTACCATAAATTAAAGAGGGGAAAATTATTTTCACACTTCATTTATTGGATTGTAGACTAATTTTTGTTACAGGGCCATTCCATGGCTAAAATTTTCAATGGGTTTTGTGGGGTTCCTAGAATTCATCCATTAATTTATCTATGTAGGAGCGTACCTATGGTGCCAATAATGTTTTATCATTCCTCTAGCTATATATTTTAGAGTAATTTTTTTTTCAATTCATTGGTAGGTTCATGGCTAGGGTTTCATCCCTTGTTGTGTGCTCTCTTTCACCTGTGCCTCTTATGAAGGATAAAAACCACTTTTTTCTCAGGGGTTATTCTTTATATTTATTTTAAGATAATTGCATGATCTACAACTATACCATTATAAATAGGTTTCATGCCTCGTAATTAATGAAAATTGTCATTTTCACCTCTTCTTTCTTCTTGCATTCTATGTAAATATATTTTCCTCTATGTTGAAAGAATTTTTACTATTAGTCGATGTTTGTATTTTGTGTGATTTTTTATTACAAGAACTAACTATCAATATTATCTTCCCTCTTAGTTCTTATCAAACCTTAAACTTCATAAATTCCTCTAGGAGCTTGTATAATGGAGAACCATGTGAGTTATTCTAGCAATCTATTTAGTCCTTTTGTTGTAATCGGATAGTCCTGAAAAAATCAATTTAATCCTAGTGGATCATCACCCCTTTTACTTTTATTCATTTATCTCTCCCTTTTCCTTTGCAAGTTGTTGGATTAGGATTAGTCACTACATTTAATCAATGTTGAGTTGGATCAACACTCTGCATCTATATTAGAAAGGAAGCCTGCCTTCTCTAGAAGTCTGATCTCAATTGAAAGGTCCCACACCTTGATATTTCATCTAATTTTAATTTCAACTGATAATAGTAACTACCATGTAATACGATCCCATGAATTAGTAATTGCATCCCATACCAAAAAATAATATAAAATTCTCTTATAAGTCCATTATGTAACCCCCTCATCAAAGATCATACATGTTATAATATATATTACACAACAATATTTATTATAGATGCTCTTACACATCCTTTTTACAAGATATTATTTTACACATGTATTTACACATCTAATACCAATAATTACCCATGAAATTATGATTATGGAATAACATGGTCTATCTAATTTCATGACATAAAATAATACATAATTAAATAATATTTTATATTAGGACATACAAGGTGTATGATACATCTAATCCTAACATATATAGGAAAAGTGAAAAGATACTCCATATATTAAAACTTTTTTGGATTGTATAGCTCAATAAGTGCATCAATATCAAATTTCAATGCCTCTAGATCACATAGTTCTAAAATGCATACTTGGTAAATCAATTATGCTATAAATTAAACCTTATTAGGAAAAAAAATGAAATATCTCACATTCAAGAATAAAACTAGAGACAAGTGCACTATGTTGTTGTTCACCAAATCAAGGTAACTATACTTCCTCATTAGTACCTAGGTTGTACAAAATGTTTGTATTATCAATTTGGTTAATGGATTTAATAGATATGATAGTAATGCTATAATAAATAGGTTTTTTAACAAAATCAAATATTATTATTGTAATATCATTTAAAAATATCATTTCATGATGCTATTGTACCTACACATGCATAAGATATCACAATTTCATTATATTCATTTTTTTATTCATTTATATTTTTTTAAGAGTTTAATAAAAGGTGAGGGAACACACTTATAGTACATAGGGTACAAGGATACCTATCCTATAACCCTCATTTTGAACCTATAGGTCTTCAATTTTAGTGTTTTAATGGTGTTTCAATATTGTATTCAATAGCCATAAGTACTAAGGTACTTGTGAGACACTATAGTAGCCATCCCCTATAAATGATAGGGGATGAAAGGGTTAATTCATCCCTTTCCATTGTTAAAAACACTAGAGGTATGTTTACATCACCAATAGTGGCTTCAAACACTATTTATTTTCTAAAACCAACCATCAACCATTATTGTTGACCTCCAATATCCAAAGAATACATAGCACCACTACGCAACAATAGGTTGTAGTTCACCCTCCATAGGCAGATTCTAAATATCCTTAAGGATGTTACACCTTTAGTATAACTTTTAAGAAAATGACAAGTAGATTTAGAATCTATATCTAAGGTTCCAAGAATATTAAACTCCCATTTTACTAAAAGAAAATATCTAGTAATGAGAAGTAATGAGTAGTTTTTTAGCAAGGAAAGAGATTTTATATTCACTATAATTATTCTAACGTCAATTCTATGTGATCCCTACAAGGATCCATCTTAATTGATGATTTGATTTTAACATATCAACTTTGATGACTCTATTCTTAGCCACCTAAGCACCATTTTGAGTATAAAAAATTCAATCTAGTCTATAATTTTGGTGGCTATATACTCATGCATTTTGTTTCTAATTTGGGTGTCAATTTTTTTTCATAATTGTATTTTTTCATGTTTTTCTAACTCGTATTGATGTTGGGACCTTTTGGGCCATAATTTGAGCTCATATTGAAATATTTAATGTATAATTTTATTTAAACTCTATGATTTTTCATGTACTTCTCATTAATGAATATTTATTATTCCTATTCTATCTCATAATTGTAATTTCATCACATTATAAATTTTATAGCCTCTATAATTCATTAATATTAATACAAATTTACTAATTTGGAAATTGTATTTACACTATTTATAAAATTCAATCTTTTTACAAGAGGGGTCAACAAAAATGTATTATAGGGGGGTAAGTGCACCAAGCTGTGACACAAAATTTTGAAGATGCGCATGAGAAAATGAAGATAGTTATGCTCAAAACTTGAAGATGTAGAAAGAACAAGAGTTGAAGCACTCTGAGTCTAGTTTCTAAGCTACTATTTTTTTTGAAAATAATGAAGATTAAAGGTTTCAAAAAGGGGAGGGGGAAATTGGTCTTGTTTTTATAAAATAAAAATAGGATAGCGTCTAAGGCCCCCCCTTTTTCATTATTTTTTTTTTAATTTCAAAAATTCAAATAGTGAGAAATTAGCTAACACCATATAGTTTATCCCCGTTCTTTCGGCTAATTTTTTTAATGAATATATAATATTTTATGAATTTTTGAACTGTACACATCCTGAAAAGCTAAAATTTGGGCATGCTACCCCCTAATTTTTTGAAAACTAATCGAAAATCGATTTGTTTTTTTATCACATGTAGAATGGAGTCTAGTTTAAAAAAAAAAGTTTTTTTCAAGATTCAATGAATGATTAAAATATATCCTAAAAATAGCACATGTTGGTTTCTGAAAAAAAATGGAGGCAATAACAAGAGAAGTTATGGATGAAAACCTTAACATAATCAAAACATTAAAAAAAATAAAATTAGATAGCTAAGAGAGAATCTAATGCCATCACAATTTTTTTATAAAATTGTATTGAAATAAGTGCAAACATGATGGTTAGTATGGCCAAAAATATGTGAAAATTTGCTACCCTCCTAAGAAATCACATCCAAATGGCACATCCCTTTTTTGATCACCAAATTTGGCAAGCACCAAATGAAGTGCATGAACTTTTGGAATGTAGTTTAGTCAACTCTTTTATTTTTTTGCTTTCTCCTTCTCTCTCTCAGCCAAGGAAACTATATACATGAAATAAACATTTACATATGGAAATTTACATTCTTATACTTTAATTTATATTTCATGTATATAGTTTCAGGATGTTTGAGAGTGGTTTCAGATCTCTTGGAGTTATAATACAAATTCTAGTTTTTGGAAGATCTTATAATTTCAAATAGACAAATTTCAATAATTAGGAGGTCAAATTGTAGTAATTAGCAAGTTGTATCATCTTTCTCTCTCACACTCATTTCCATCTCTTATGCTCTATACCTCTATCTCTCACTATCTCTATCCTTGTATCTGACTCTCTCTCCCTTGAGCTCAAGAACTACCTCTCTCTCTCTCTCTCTCTCTCTCTCTCTCTCTCTCTCTCTCTCTCTCC
>VDFB02102959.1:0-23510 GCA_007258455.2 Sequoia sempervirens
ATTGCTAACATGAATCTTGACTAATGATAATGTTGTAAAATAATGCTTATTTTGCTCTTGAATTTTCTTGAATGCTTTTTAGGATGCTCAATTGATATTCAAATTACCTTCTAGACTGCTTAGATGTTCAAATGGTGAAAAAGATTTATATTTATATGTATTTCTTGATTTCCTACAATAATTATTTTGAAAAGTGAACAAATGAATTTGAATTTGTAAATATAAAAATACTGACAATAAAATATTAAACATTGAGCCAAAATAGGGAGGTCAAGGGCGAGGGTGCCCCATACCAAACCTATTTTGGGATTTAAGTTGTTATATAAATAATTAATTTTAGTTCCTAAATTTATCCTGATTTTTAGAAGATGATAATAAAATAGGAAAATAATAAGCATAATTAGGTCCTAGCACTTAAGGGGGAGCCAAACATAGTGTGAAATTGTCAGGGTCAACAATTTATGATGCTACACTATCTATAGGCCTCACTCAACCCTATTGCCTATCTTCTATAGTGGAATTCTCTTGACGATTTGCTCATTCAATAATGGTCTACTTTTCCTTCATATACCTTATTTTTGGGTGTTTCCACATCGATACCTCATTCTCCCTTCTTAGCAAGGCCATCTTTGTTGCCATTGATAAGATCTCTTCATTATGATGGTTATATATCTTCCTTGTACTTTACAATAAGTTTATTCTAGGGCCTAGAGATAGTAGCTCCCCTAATAATCACTCTCTCAATTAATGGGTAATCAAGACCATACCTAATTTCTCAATTTCGCCTAATAAATAGAAACAACTCCATCCACCTCATCACCTTATTAATTTCAAAACTTTATTTTGTGAAATGCCATTAGATATAGAGTTTGAGCCCACCCATCCAATTTCATAGTCTCTAAAGCAATGCCAACTTATATAGTCTTTTTCAATTGATCAAAGGTTAGCCCTCATCTTCACTTTGTTCAATTGAGTTTCGGGTGGGCTTTCTTGAATTCTTGAAACATTGGGTTGACTAGCCCTATTATCTAAAGACAGGTTAAACTTTATTTTATTTTTTATTTTGGACTTTCAATTGATAATAGCTATTAAATTATATTTGATGTGTATATGGCTTAGGGTTGGGAATATGTTAGCCATATATGGATAGGGGTTGGATTGGGGCCCTATGTTGAACATATGTTGTCATTGATGTCAAAGGTGTGATTGTGGTATGATGTCTAAAGGGTCAGCAAATCAGTGGAATTAAATGTAATTATTTTATCATGTGATGTCTGAGCATTCGAGTTTTGTAAGTATTGTGACAAGTTGTGTGATTAGTTGTAGAATGTTAATGTTATAATTATTGAGAATGTTTTAGTACGATTGTAATACCATCGTGCATCTACTCTAGTTGTTGGAGATGGTATAGAAGTGTTTGTAGTATTGTTTTGGGATTCACTGCTCTGATGTAGAACATGCACTATACTAAACTATCATTGTTTTTGGCTCCACATTCTACCACTATTGGATCATATGGCCTATGGTTTGAAACTAATGCATGATCATCATGCATCTACTCTTGTTGTTGGAGATGGTCTAGAAGTGTTTGTGGTAGTTTTTTGCAGTTTACTTCTCTAATGTAAAACATGCAGTATGCTAAATTTTTATTGCTTTTGGCCCCACATTCTACCACTGTTGGATACTATGGCTCACAATATGAAACTAATATATGGTTACTCATGAAGTATCCTATTCTATAGTTTCGATAGATTTGAGTTTGAGAATTGCAAGTTAGAAGTGACAAAGTAAAGTTTGTGCTTGTTGATTGATTGCATATAATGTCTAGGTGTTTACAGTAGAGAAGGGAAGCGCGTGCTAGATGAAGTGTGTGAGGGTAAAATAGGACCAACTTAAATCTATGGAAGGAAGAACATTATGTTATCTTACACCGACAATAACACATTGTGATTAAGGACCAATCTCACTACACATTTCATATCATTCTAAATTAAGGTATATCCTTAACTGACATGGCTAATTGCGGATGGTGTTAAAGGGTTCCAAGACGACATGAGATTGTTTAATATGTGGAAATGGATATATATTGTATTTTTTTTGTGTTAAGTGTGGAATGATGTGCAAGAAGAAGAGTGAAGTAAAAAATGTTGAGTCAAATTGAGATATCATTAGAGGGTGTCAAATTTATATGTAAAATGATGTGCAATAAGAAGGGTGAAGTCAAAAATGTTGAGTGAAATTGCGATATCATTAGAGGGTGTGCTCACTTGTTGATGTAGAGAAGGTTGAGTGAGATCAGATCTATATATCTTTATTTAATGTAAGGATCTTAGTTGGTGCTCAGTGAATGAGTTGTAGCTTAGTCTAATGGGATTGGTGTCTCCAGTAGGTTGGTGCCCGCAAGTCAAAATTCAAGGGGATTGGTGTCTCCAATGGGGTTGTAATTCCTATGGGTTGGTGCCTACAAAATTGTTGTAAGTTTTTATACTATTTTGTGAGGATGGATTTGGATAGTAGTTACAAGTAGCTTTTCTCACTGCGGTTTTTCCCATTTTGGGTTTCCACGTAAATTTGGTGTTCCTTGTGTGGTTGTGTTCATTTGTGTTGATTAATCACTTCATCATCAATAATTGATGCTTTTATGCTTTAGAGTTAATGTTTGGAGAAGTTATTAATGGTAATTAATGCTTAATCAAGTTGAAATTGGGATATACTGATTCACCCCCCTTCTCAGTCTATTGTGTGTCCTTCAATTGGTATCAGAGCAAGGTTCCTTGGTAGAAGCTTAATAGCTTGAGATAGATCCAGGATGACACATTTAGTTGCTCAAGAATGTCTATCTTTAAATAAGGCACCACTTTTCAATGGATCCAATTATTCTTTTTGGAGTGTAAGGATGGAAGCATAATTGATGGCCCTGAGGTTTGAGATTTGGTAATCGGTTGTGAATAGTTATGAAATTCTTGATAGTCCCCCAAGATATCAGGTTGAAAAGAAGGCTTGCGAGAATAATTCCAAGGAAAGAAATGTTATTCTATGTGGTTTATCTAACTTTGAGTTTGTGAAGATTATGTATTACAAGATAACGAAGAAAGTGTGAGTTAAGTTACACAACACCTATGAAGGAGATGGCAAGGTCAAACGAGTAAAGCTTTAGACCTACTGAGGTCAATTTCAAAGTCTAAAAATGAAAGAAGAGGAAAACACTGCTACATTCCTACTTCGGGTTGATGAGGTTGTCAACTCTATCAGAGGTCTTGGTGAAGAAATCAAATAAGGTCTAATTGTGAAAAAGGTACTCATATCCCTTCCTTAAGGATTTGATGCCAAAGTTTTTGCAGTTGAAGCTAAATATTTGAATACACTATGGATGAGTTACATGGATTTTTGACTTCCCATCAGATGAGGATTGATAGTGATAAATTTGCAAGGAAAGAGGTGGCATTCTAAGTGTCCAAGAAGCAAGATGATTCAAATTCAAAAGATGAGTAAGATTCAGAGGAAGCAAACTTTGTTAGAAAGTTGCACAGGGGTTCTGGAAAGTATAAAGGTAATTTTCCTTTCAAATTTTTTAACTATGGTGAACTAGGACATTTCATGGCTAAGTATCCACACAAATATTCTAACCATGATGATCAAAAGAATGGAAAGAAATCATTTCCATAAGGGAATTTTTTTAAAAGTATTAGAAGAGTTTCTTCATCAATGAGGAAAGTTATTCATCTGATGATGATGACCAAGGCACTTCTAGGAATGATGGAGAAAAAACACTATTCATGGATATGGAAACTACTGAAGGTGATGCAAAAATGAAGTATGGAAATGATGATGATGATGAGGTAGATCTTGTGGAAGAATTTATTTGTGTTGGAAAATAAATTAAGAGATTGAAGAAGAGAATTGTTGAAGTGAAAGTTAATGAAAAAGTATCTTAGAATATTGAGAAGGCAAAGAATATGGTCATCGACTTGGAGATTCAAGTGAAAGAAGCAAAGAGGACTGAAGAAGCTATGACTGAAAGGTTGCTACCGTGAAAAACTTGAGGCAAAGATTGTGGCATTGAGGAAAGATTTGGACAGGGCAAATAGTTAGCTAAATTTGAAGTTTGGGAAGAGCACTGAGATCTTAGATAAGATAATAGAAATTTAGGGATCACCACATATTAAAGATGACATTGGTTTTACTGATATATAGAAGAATAAGGTGACTAAGTAGCCCATGAAGTTAGTTTGTGAGAGTTCGAAAAATAATGGCTCTAAAAGTTCAAAATCTGAACTAATTGTGACAACCAAGGAGGGAAGATGGTGGACAATGGTTTCACTCAAGTACACATGAAGAATAGAAGATCTAGAAGACAAGCTTTAGGAGGACAAGCATACAATATCAGGTTTAATCAAATTTTTTTCTGGTTACTATTTTAATTGCAATCAATTTGGTCATAAGGATATGAATTGTAGGAAAATTTCTACAAGAAATAATTTTGTTAGCAAAATTTCTTTGCACCATTGTTTGATTTCAATAAATTATCTTTCATAAGTGCAACAATTTTGGGCATATTTCTAGAAACTATAGAAGCAATTTTGTGAGTCCTATGCTAGATTTAAAAGGAAATGACTCAGTAAATTAGAGTGGTGAAATTGAAAAGGTTTGGAAGAAATCAGAAGGACAAAGATTAGAGAAATCCATGGTGGATCAGACTACATTACATGCTCAGAAAGAGAAGAATCTATGGATCATTGACAATGGATGTTCAAGTCACATGACCAAAGATAAGAGCAAATTCATGCACTTCAAGAAGTTTGACAAAGGAGCTATAACTATTGGTAATAAATCAGTTTCTAAGATTTTATGTAAGGGTATTTTGAGCCTTGGTGGTGGAAAGACAAAAAAACTTATGATGTTCTATAAGTAGAAGGGTTGAAACAAAATCCACTGAGTGTAAGTCAAATGTGTGATAACGGTTATAATATCTCATTCAATTCCAAATGTTGTGAAATAAGAAAAACTGGTACCAATGAGTTAGTTGTAGAAGGAAGCATGACTGATAGTGATGTGTATCATCTCAGTGAGGTCAATGGGAAAAGTTGTTTTTCCATACAAAGAGAAAAGAGTTTGCTTTGGTACAGAAGGTTGGGACATATCAATTTTGATGATCTTGTGAGAATTAGCTCAAAATGACTGGTAAGAGATATGCCAATGATCAAGAAAACTCCATCTACTATTTGCAAACCATGTCATGAGGGAAATAAAACAAAGACCAAATTTTCTACTAAGGAATATTCTACAACAAGACCATTGGATTTAATTCATATAGATCTATGCAAACCAATGAGGGAAAGGAGCATTCAAGGAGATATGTATTTTATGATGCTTATTGATGATTACTCCAAAATGACTTGGATTACCTTTTTGAAAGAGAAATCAAAAGCTTTTGAGAAGTTTAAAGAATTTAAGGTGATGGTTGAAAATGAGTCTGGAAGAACAATTAAGTGTTTAAGATCAGACAGAGGTGGAGAATGAAGGCCACAAAATCTACTGAGAGGGGGGGTGAATTAGTAGATCCAAAAAATTACAAAAATTATGGAAACCTTCACAATTAAAACCTTCACAATTAATTTATAAATTTTCAACATGAAGAGCGTTGGACCATACAAGCTAGTAAGTAAAGAAATTAAAGAAAAACATGAGATAACATATAACACCAAGTATTTTTGTGGAACTTGGAATGATAAAAATGGCGGTGAGAAGCTCTCACAAGTAGAAATATGATAAGGAAATTTTACAATATGAAGTAGGCACCAACCTATTGGAGACACTAATCCCCAAAATATTCAGTAGGCACCAACCTATAGTAGACACCAATCCCCACCAGAATAGAGACACCAATCCCTATTGGATCAATACAATAGGTAAAACACCAATCCTACTGAAACAAAAATAATGGTGGATTTGAGATATGACACCAAGAAACACTCTAATACTAGCACACTCTCTTTTCTTCATGGTATGACACAAATATAGGCCCCACTCCTTGTAATTTCACTGTAATAATTAATTACATTGGATGCACTCTGTTTCTTCAAGATACATCACTTTACACAGTCACTCAATTCTCTCATCGGATACATCTAAACATTTGAAATATATACACTCTACTACATTAACACTCTACTATGTTGGCTAGGGATTTGCACCAACCTAGACAACATAGGATGAACCTAAATTCAAATTACATGAAACTTGTAATACAAAGGTCCAATCTTTCTGCCAACAACACTTGATTCCTTGCTCCACAAAGGGAACCTTAAACAAGACCTATCCTCACTCCACATGCTTGAATTGAATTCTGCATGCTTGTAGCCATTACCAAACATGTCTCAAACTTGGAATAGCTTGATGAAGCTTCTAATACTTCAAACTCCTCACACATTGAGTTGTGCCATCGGAAACTCATGAAACTGATAGAACTAGTGTAGGCATACTCTCCTTCCAAACTGCAGAGCTACGATGCATTTCTAAAAGAAATGCCATCCATATTAAATAATCTCTCTGTCCAAAAGATATCCTCTCAGGCCACCACACACATTTCTGACTACATACCTGACATGGTATAATGAATACATGAACTATTTGAGGATAGTCATGCCATGACAAACATGATACAAGATATGATAGATTAGACAACCTACACACTATCAAACAACACACTACAAGAACCTTCAAAATGCTGTCAATACTTGTACTCCTACAATCTTCTTCATCTTTGACAACCTTCACATCTGACAACCTTGACACCCTTTGATAACCACTAACATCAACAATGACCTGCTGACATTAGTTTGAAATCAATGACAACCTTTGCT
Source organism: Sequoia sempervirens (assembly GCA_007258455.2). Classification (NCBI taxonomy): domain Eukaryota; kingdom Viridiplantae; phylum Streptophyta; class Pinopsida; order Cupressales; family Cupressaceae; genus Sequoia; species Sequoia sempervirens. The sequence goes on from VDFB02102959.1 coordinate 6,864, forward strand.
CAACAATCTCCCCCTTTGTCATTGATGGAAAATAGAAAAATGTTGGAACCACCAAAACACACACCAGAAAAATAGAAAGAATAAGTCTGAATGATTCGTGTGTTGTTCCATTTACCCCCTCGTGAAAGATATGGTATTGAAGGAAAGAAAGAAAAAAAATTATTCCTTTTGAGCAATTCAACATTCATTTTCTCCAGATTTAGCATTTCCTCAATTCATCTCTTTCTCCCCCTATGATGAATATATTATTTATGAGCAATTCAGACTCTTGAACTCACTTTATCCCAAGCCCACTTTCTCCAAGATAGTTATTCTTTGTGAGCAATTTAACATTTTGAGATCACTTTCTCCCCCTTTGACATTAATGACAAAGGATCAACAATATGCTCACATTCTCTACCATACTGATATACTGCAACATTTGAAACCCTATTTCCGAATAGACTCACCCTGAGTCCATGGACCACAACTTTTGAACAACACTCTGCAAGAGCACCAACCTTTCTTGCAGTAGGGAGAACAAGCTCCCCATCACCTTGTGCTTTCATATTGAATCAAGAGGAGGGATTAACAACTTCCAGCTTCTACTGGAGAAACTCAAATGTCTCCTTAGGAAGCGGCTTCGTGAATATGTCTACAATTTGGTACTTTGTATCCACATATTCCAACCTAACCTCTTTCTCGACAATCTTCTCTCTTAAGAAATAATATTTGATTACAATGTGTTTTGTTCTTGAGTGCATCACCAAATTCTTTGAAATTTTTATTGCACTTGTGTTATCACAAAGTATAGTGATATGATCTTCAAACTCAACCTTCATCTCTTTCAAGTTTCACTTCATCCAAAGCACCTGTGTGTAGCATGATGCTATAACAATATATTCTGCTTCCAATGTAAATAAAGGAGTTGATTCCTACTTTTTATTCAACCATGACACCAAACTGTCTCCAAGGAAGAATGCATCACTAGTAGTTCTCTTTCGCTCATCTATAGATCCTACCCAATTTGCATCTATGTATGCTATAAGAGTGAAGTTTTCACTCTTTGGATACAAAAAGCCAAATTATTTAGTAGCCTTCAAATGCCTAAAAATTCTCTTCACCACCTTCACATGAGTCTCTTTAGGTGCTTCCTAGAATCTAGAAACCATTCCAATAGCCTGCATAATATCTGGTCTAGATGTTGTCACATAAAGCAAACTGCCAATCATATACCAATTCAACATTTGATCTGGCAGAGCAGAGTCATAATCCTTTCTCAACTTACACCCTATAACCATAGGTGTTGCAATAGGTTTGCAATCTTCCATTCCAAAATTTCTTAACATATCCTTTATGTATTTATGCTATGAGATAAAAATACCTTTTTTTGATTGAAAAATCTACACTCCCAAGAAGAAATATAATTATCCTAACATAGACATCTCAAACTCATTTTGCATAGCCTTCTAAAAGTTTTTGCATATTTCATCACCACTTCCGCCAAAAATGATGTCATCAACATAGATTGCAACTATCAATATTTGTTCTCCTTTTGTTTTATGTACAAATTTTTGTCCACACATGCTCTCTTGAATCCTTACTATTGCAAGTATCCATCCAACCTTGCATAGAGCTTGCTTGAGACCATAATTTGGTATGTGCCGTACAGTTGTACAATGAGAGAAAAATAAGAAATATACAAACAAAACTAAGTTTCTTTTATTTTTAATTCTTTTCTTTCAACACCCAACATTAGAATTGATGACTCCAAGCCAATTAAAGGCTTCCTCAGGCTCAACCAATGACCAACTAACTTTGCAACTAATTTTTAAATGTTTAATGACCCTTGGGAGCATAATCACACCATTACAAGCTTGTTACCATCACTTTCCATACAAGGCAATGTTTTAACTTTTGACCTTTTTAAATGCATTGAAACTCCTAGACTTCTCTAAAACCATACCAATGGCTTACAAACAACCCCATTACATTAACAAGACACCATCCTTGCACAATCTTATTAAATTTCCAACAAAGGCTACAAGGTTTTTAAGTCCAAGAACACCATTTTCCTACACTATGACTCTAAAACCCAAAATCTCAACCTATTACATATCTAATGGTCTTTTCAAACCTTATTCAAGACAAAATACCTCAAGACACTAACACTATAATAACTCAAATGATCAACATTAATATTGTGGTGTAGGTGCTCCTGCACCATATAATCATCAATTAAGATCATAAAATACATGTCTCCTCATGGACTCTTAGTCCTCATTGGTCTGCACAAATTTATATGTACCAAATCCAATGGATTTTATGTGGAATACTCCTTAGCTGGATATTTGTTCCTTGTCTTCTTTTCTTCATGACATGGCTTGCAACCAATTGACTAAGGTTTCTTGATTCTTGGCATATCTCAAAGCAACCTTTTAAATAACCTTGGCAATGCCATCAAAATTCATGTGTTCTAACCTTCTATGCCAAAGCCAAATTTCATCCTTTTGTGTAATGAGACACATTTTTACATTCAACTTAGTGAGATGATAAGTATTAGTGTATGTCCTGCTTCCTTTCGTAATCAACTCACTGGTACTAGATTTTCTAATTTCACAACCATCAACATTAAAAGATAACTGATATCCTTTATCACACATCCGACTGACACTCAACATATTATGTTTTAAGCCTTCCCCATACAAAACATCATGTGTATTTTTCTTACCACCATCAAGATTCAATGTACACTTACCAGATATTTTAGCAATATGATTATTTCCAAGGGTAATTGAACCACCTTCAAATTCTTTGAAATTCATGAACTTACTTTTATCTCTAGTCATATGACTAGAGCAACCACTATCAATAATCCATAGGTTCTTCCTCTACTTTTGATCATGTAATGTTGTTTGTGTAATCAAATACTTCTTAGAATTCTTCTCTTCTAGACCTTCTCTGAAACACCATTCTTTCCTTTCTTTGGTAATGAGGAACTCACAAAATTGCTTTTGCAGTTCCTTGTAATATGTCCAAAATTGTTGCACTTGAAACAAATAACATTGAAATTGTTGCATTGTTGCTGTGTTTTATTGCCCCTTTGTTTCTTATGGTTGGATTCCTTGGGAGGAGGTGTTTTCCTATCCTACTGGAGTTCATACTTGCTACCATGTTCTATTGACATTGTATTCAATAGAGGTGAGTATTGCTCCTATTAAGGTGGAGCCCTCTCCTATTGAGGTGGAGCTGGAGGTAGTAGTTATGGTGGGAAGTGCTTCTCTCCTTTGCTGGTTCCTATTGAGGTGGTGTGTGCTTGCTCTGGAGGGAAGTTGTTTTGGTAGTTTTGGTACCCACTTCTTCCTCTCCTATAGAAGGGAGCACCATCCTTTTGAGGTGGTTTCGGGGTTGGTGTCTAGTTGGTTGGTGATTTTGGAAGAACGTTCCTTTGTGACTTTTTGTGATTCTTACCCCTCTATTGGTGGGAATCTGTTTGGCTTAGGTTTGTTTAGCTTGAATGAAAGGTATGCTACTGTCCAACTATTGCAGGTGGTTAGTGGCCTGGTTAATTCTAGCAGTCTTCAAGGCTTGCTGAGTGATGGGTTGTTTTTTGACTCAGAACGTATCATTGCTGCAACTTGTGATTCTTACCCCTCTCCTGGTAATAAATTGTTAGGCTCATTTTTGACTAAATTGAGTGGAAGGTATATTGCAGTCCAGCTGCTACAAGGGATTTGTGGCCTGGTGGTTTTAGGCAGTCTTTTAGGTCTGATGTATTGTGGGTTGTTTCTTGGTTCAATAGGATTGGTTTTTGTCCTAAGTGTTCAGTTGCTCTTGGTTGTGGTGCCAAGTTTGGGTTGTTAGTTTGTCATTACCTTAGGACTGTTGTTGGTTCTGAGTGTTTTGTTACTCCTAGTTTCTGTTGACCAGGTGTTGTTTGTGTTTCTTTTGTGCTACTGCAGTTTCTCCATTGGTATTGTTTCATTGGAAAAGTTTGAGTCTTTGCTGTTTGGAAGTGTCCTTCTCTTAGTTCTGTAAAAGGTTCTTGGTCCTTTCAAAACCTTGCTTACCTTATTAAAAACATTGAAATTAAACAAAGGTGCAAATGCATTATTATTGAAAAAAATATTTCTTCTTACTAGAACTCTTCTACAATCCACAACCTTATGACCATAATCATTACAATTGAAACAATAACTGAAAAATAAAAACTTGACCTGGTATTGTATCCTTGTCCTCCAAATCTCCTCCTTTTGTTTTGCACTTGAACAAATTTTTCACTGAGTCATGCTTCTATTACTTGTCAATGTCTTCTTTGATTTTAAACTTTTGGAACCTATCATCTCCAAAGTTTCCTTAATACTCTTTTCTGACTGTCCGGTCACCTTTTTCTTTTGATCATCAAAACTGACTTCGATTTTTGCATGCAAAACTTTTTGACCTTCCAATATTTGATCTAGAGATTTAGTACTTTTACTGAACTTCAACTGCAGCTGCTGGTTTTCCTTCTCAAGCTCCTTTTTGGCTGCAACAATCTCTACCTCCATCTTTTCACAATCTTTGTTTCTTGTAGATAACTTCAAAGTCAAAATTTCTTCAACTCTTTTTTCTTCTTCTACCTAGATCTTCAAATCAACAATAATCTTTTCTATAAACTTTAGATCTTTTTCTATTTTCTCTTTGGCTCTTACTTCTGTAATTCTGATATTTAGCTTCTTAATTTGTTTTTCGACCGATAACAAATTCCCATAAGATCTACTTCTTTTTCACCTTTTTCTCTAGAATTCATTTCAACATCACTATCAACAATTTCAAAAGCCATGAATACAAATTTTCCATTTTCATCACCGGATGCATCTTCATCATCTTCTTCTATAGAATATTCTTCTTCTTCATTAGTATAAAAACTTCTATGCTTTCTCTATCCTTTGAATCTTCTTTTAAAAGAATTATTTTCATTCTTTTGATGAACGTTGTTAGTATTCTTATGAAGACACTTAGCCATAGAATTTCCAACATCTCCACAACTAAAAAATTTGAAAGGTAATTTACCTTTGTACTTACTTGAACCTCTTTGCAACTTTCTAACAAAATTTGATTCTTCCAGATCTAATCCACAATTACAATCTTGATCAACTTGCTTCATGGATACTCTAAAAGCAACTTATTTTCTTATAGAATCCCCAATTTCAAGTCTCATCTTAAATGCAGTTAATGTTCCATGCAACTCAATCAAATTTTAAGTATTCACATCTTTAGCTTCTTCAATAAATTTTTTTTTAGGATCAAGCCTTCTAGGTAAGGATTTGAGCACCATCTTTACAACAGTATTTTCCTCCAAAGTTTCACCAAGACCTCGAATATGATTTACAATTTAATCAACCCAGAGCAATGTAGCAATATTCTCATCTTCTTTCATCCTCAGACCTTCAAACTGATCTTTATAAGTCTACAACTTTGCTTCTTTGACTTTGTCATCACCTTCATAGATAGTTTCCAACCTTTCCTATATTTCCTTTGTAGTTTTGCAATCTATCACCTTTGAAAACTTAGTGTTAGTCAAACCACATAAAAAAGCATTTCTAGCCTTAGCATTGATTTCATAAGCCCTCTTTCCAATCTTATCCCTAGGAGGGTTTTCAGGGATTTCATACCCCTCTACAACTAAATTCCATAATTCCATACCTAAAGTCATCAAATATGACTCCATCCTAACTTTCCAAAAAGAAAAATTAGATCCATCAAATGTTGGTACTTTGTTTCTAGAACTATCCTATGCCATCCCAAATCTACCTTAAGTTAAAATATTTCAAAGGAACTTAGCTCTGATACCAATTGAAGAGCACACAATCTACTGAGTGGGGGGGGTGTGAATCAATAGATCCAAACAATTACAACAATTCAAAAAACCTTCACAATTACTTTATATATTTTCAACATGAAGACCATTGAACCATACAAGCTAGTAAGTAAAGCAATTAAAGCACAACATGAGATAAAAATAACACCAGGTTTTCACGTGAAAACCTAGAATGGGAAAATTTATAGCGAGAAACTCTCAAAAGTAGAAATATGATAAGGAAATCTTACAATATGAAGTAGGAACTAACATACTAGAGACACCAATCCCCAAAAGATTCAGTAGGCACCAATCCTTGCCAGAGTAATACAACAGGTAGAATACCAATCCTACTAGAACAAAAATAATGATGGATTTGAGATATGACACTAGCACACTCTCTTTTCTTCATGCTATGACACAACTATACATCCCACTCCTTGTACTTTCACTGCAATCATTAATTATACATTGGATGCACTTTGTTTCTTCAAGATACATCACTTTACACAATCACTCAATTCTCTCATAGAATGCATCTAAACATGCATTTGAAATATATACATGACACTACATTACCACTATACTGTGTCAACCAGGGAACCACACCAACCTAGACAACATAGGATTGACCTAAATTCAAATTACATGAAATGTGTAATACAAAGGTCCAATCTTTTTGCCAACAACACTTGACGCCTTGTGCCACAAAGGGAACCTTAAACAATTCCCGTCCTCACTCCACACACTTGAATTAAATTGTGCATGCTTGTATCTGTTACTGCACATGCCTCAAACTTGGAATATCTCGATGAAGCTTCTGATACTTTAAACTCCTTGTAAACTAAGCCACACCACCAGAAACTCAAGAAATTGATAGAACTAGTGTATGCATACTCTCCTTCCAAACTGCAGAGCTACAACACATTTCTAAAAGAAATGCCGCCCAATAATCTCTCTGTCTAAAAGATATCCTCCCGGACCACTACACATTTTTGATTGCATACTTGACATGGTATAATGAATAGATGAACTATTTGAGGTTAGTCACACCATGAAAAACATGATACAAGATATGATATATTAGACAACCTACACGTGTTGTCAAATAACATAGTACCAGAACATTTAGAATGTTGTCAATACTTGTACTCCTACAATCTTCATCTTTGACAACCTTCACATTTGACAACCTTGACACCCTTTGATAACCACTGATAATAGCAATGACATGCTGACATTAGTTTGACATCATCATTTGACAACCTTTGTTCAAAAGAGAATTTACCTCCGATAGATATGATGAATTATGTGAGCTGGATGGAATCCAAAGACAATATTGTGCTCCTAGAAATTCTTAGAAAAACAAAGTTTCTAAGAAGAAAATCTAGACTGTGCAGGAGATGACCAAAATAATGTTAAGTCAACAAGTTTTTTGGATATGTATGGGAGAGAGGTGGTTCAAACAACAATGTTGTTGATTATCAAGGTGAAGAAAGCACAATATGAACTTAAATAGGTGAATGCAAATCTGAAATATGTAGATTAACCTTTATCCTTAGTGTGAAGAAAGAATGAGAGAGAGAGATAGAAGAATCATAACACATGCAACAACAATTTATGTGGAGAAACCCCAAAGGGAAAAAACTCCACCACCGAAAGAGAGGCAAGTATATTACTAATATTATGAAATATTACATGCAGCAATAGACTTCTCTTATCATCCCTGTAAAATCCTGCAGCACCCTGTTACCTTGCAACCTACAAAACTAAATTGAATAACTCTAGCTCAAGGCCCCTATTTAAAGAGATTTGTGAGGATGAAAGCCACCATGGTTTCACCAAACAATAGGCAGCAATACCACCTAGAAAAACCCATGCCTCCCTTCATGAAATGGTCATGATGTCCTAAAAATAGCCTCTTACAGATGCTCTTATAGTTTCATAAGGCATAACTTATGCATGAGCACCTGGGGTCAAAGATAGCATATTCTATCATAGGAATCTGTCATACTTGTCATAGGAATCTGTCATACTATCATAGCATCTTATGACAACTGTCATACATGTCATAGATGCTCTTACAACATCCTAACAACCTCATTCTAGAAGATTCCAAGTGGGACGCCTAGCTATTTTGTCCTTTTCCTAAAAGACAAATGGTAACGGTAACACTACATTTACATTGTCTCTTTCACCACCGTTGGTTAAACGGTTTCACCTCTTATGGGTAAATGTTGAAAACACTTTAGGAGAATAATTAATTAAAGGATTTACAAGGTTGATGGCACCTAAATCCTAACATTCTCCCACTTGACATCATACATTTTAAATTACACCCATAGAGATACAATTACATAGAATTAAGTACAGTGATCAAGGCCCATGGCCTTTCTGCACCAAGAGAACTTTTCCGTGGTGACTGGCTTCGTAAGAGAATCTGCAACATTATCCAAAGTGTCAACTTTTTCAATCAAGACTTGTCCATTCTCAACCATTTCTGCTTTTAAGTGATCGCGAACATCAACAGCCGAATGCGAGGCATGGTACGCCAGGATTTTTAGCCAAACATGGCGGCGGACTATCACATCAATCCCTCACTATCCACGCGATCAGAGCCAATACCATTACAAGTCTTTGTAACCAAAACCACCTCCTTAGGGCATGTGTAGCAGCCATATACTCTACTTTAGTTGTGGACAAAGCAACTGTAGGTTGTCGTTTACTCATCCAACTTACTGCACCTCCAAACAAAGTAAACACATAGCCACTAGTGGACATTCAACTATCCAAGTCACCTTCCCAATCTAAATCAACAAAACCTTGTATGTCTGATGACTTATCAACATTGTCCGTACCATGATAAACCAAATAGTATTTAGAAGTGCCTCGCAAATATCTAAATACCCTTTTAACAAAATTCCAATGTTCTTTACCAGGGTTAGACATAAACCTGCTTAGAACTCCCACTGCTTGGGCTATATCTGGTCTAGTACAAACCATTGCATACATTAAACTACCAACAACACTAGCGTAAGGAACTTTAGACATTTTATCAATATCATCATCCAATTCAGGACACATGTCTAAATTTAACTTAGTACCAATAGGAAATGGAATATTTACTGGTTTATAGTCCTGCTTATTAAACCTCTGCAAAATAGTGTTAACATACTTACTCTGACTTAACCAAAGCTTTTTGTGAACTTGATCCCTAATGATTTCCATCCCAAGAATATATTTAGCAACCCCCTAAATCTTTCATATCAAATGTGCCAGAAAGCTGAGTTTTAAGTTCCCTAATCATTGGCTTATTGTTACCAATGAACAACATATCATCCACATATAAGACAATAATCAGTATCTGATCATCAATAACTTTAAAATAAACACAGTGATCCTCTTCACTTCTAACAAAACCCATCTTTAATGCAAAAGCATCAAACTTATGGTACCACATCCTAGGTGACTGTTTCAAACCATATAGAGACCGTTTTAACCTGCAAACCAAGTGTTCTTTTCCTTTTACAACAAAACCGTCAGGCTGTTGCATATAAATTTCTTCCTCGAGATCCCCATGCAAGAAAGCAGTTTTAACATCCATTTGTTCTATTTCTAAATCATAAGTAGCAACAATGGATAAAAGGAATCTAATAGAAGTTAACTTAGCAACAGGAGAGAATATTTCACCAAAATCAACTCCCTCTCTCTGGGAGTAGCCCTTGGCCACTAATCTGGCCTTGTACCGTTCCAACTTACCGTTTGCACCAAACTTCTTTTTATATACCCACTTACAACCAATGGCCTTTCTTCCTTTGGGAAAACTAAAAAGATCCCAGGTGTCACAATTTTTCAAAGACATCATCTCATCTTACATGGCCTGCATCCAAGACTCACATTCTTCTGAAGAGAGAGCCTCCTTGAAAGATCTAGGTTCGTCATCAATACATATCAAAGAAAATATACAACAAAAATCAGGTGGGTTAGACCTATCAACTAGATTTCGTTGTCTTGTGGACCTTCTCAAAGATTGGAGTAAGAAATTCCTCATCATGTTCATCCCTGTTTGTTTTCAGCACAATACGGTACAATAGATTCTTCATAGCTTTCTCTTCTTCTTGTCCATCTCTCGTTCTTCCACATGTGCATCTTCTTGTAGTTTCAAAATGCCTTGTTTGACTTTTTCAACTGGTTTATGTCTTGAGGAGTTAGCTCTAAATTCCCCTAAAAAAACATCTCGTATCATCTTTATTGTTGAGAGTGAATTCCAAAGTTTATAACCTTTATATTTTTCACCATAACCTACAAAGATGCATTTATGAGATTTTGGATCCAATTTAGACCGCTTCTCTTTAGGAACATGAACAAAATCCTCACAACCAAAGACCCTTAAATGTGAAACTGAAGGATTTTTACCCAACCACATTTCATAAGGTGTTTTATCAACAAGAGTTTTACAAAGGATCTATTGAATTAAATAACAAAGCGGTGCGATAGCTTCTGCAAAAACATTTATCCCTGGCAGCTTTCTGCTGCTCCTAGCTCTTTCCATTAATGTACGGTTCATTCTTTCTGCTACCCCATTTTGTTGGGGTGTGTAAGGTGTAGTCTTTTGCCTAACAATTCCTACATGTTTGCAAAACTCATCAAATTCCTTAGAACAATATTCATCCCCATTGTCAGATCTTAATACTTTTATCTTATAATATGTTTTCTTTTCAACTAATGCCTTAAATTCCTTAAATTTGGTGAAAACTTTAGATTTTGTATGCATAAAATAAATCCAAGTATATCTTGAGTAATCATCAATGAAGGAAACATAATAACGTGATCTACTCAAAGAATCTATATCCATTGGACCACATACATCCGAATGAATTAGTTCTAACAATCCATTAGCTTTACTAGTTCCTTTAGGAAATGATGACCTGTTTTGTTTACCAAACACACAATCCTCACATAAATCATTTTTACCAACAGAATAATCAGAAATACCGTCTACTAGTTTCTTATCAAGTATGGTCCTAAGACCTTTTCACCAATGTGACCCAATCTATGGTGCCACAACATACATGCATTTTCAGTGCTAGTTACAAAAAGTAGAGGCATGTAACGTAAACAGATTCCCTATCTGAGATCCTTTAGCAACCACCAAACTTCCCCTTACCATCCTGCAACCAAACTTGTCAAATGTCACATTCATTCCAGAATCATTCAACTTGGAAACCGAAATTAAACTTTTTGTAAGTCCTGGAATATGTAAAACATCATCAAGGATTTTAACCCTCCCATCACTGAAACACAACTTTACCTTTCCTTTACCGACAATCTTTTGTGAGTTGTTGTCACCCATGAAGACCTCTCCTCCATCATATTCTTTGTATGTAGAAAACCACTCCTTGTGAGGAGTCATATGGAAGGAAGCACCTGAATCAATAAGCCAAGCATCATTGAAAACTGTGTTAGCTGAAATAATCAAAGCATCAGAATCACTATTATCAGAGGACTTTTCGGTGAAGGAATCTGCATTCATTTTCTTATTTCTACATTCCTTCTTCACATGTCCCCGTTTACAACAGTTCCAACACTTCACTCTGCTCTTTCCAGGGGTCTTAGATCATCCTTTAGACTTATCCTTCTTCTTATCCCCTTTAAGCCCTTTCTCCTTGGGCCTACCTCACACATGCAAGGCATCTTGGGAGCCACTATGCATGGTCTTCCTCCTCATCTCCTCTGAAAGAAGTATGGGAATAACATTATCCATCTTAGGTTCTGCACCACCACTTGTTATAACCATAATTAAATTTTCCCAAGATTCTGGCAAAGAGCAAATCAATAGAATACATTTATCCTCATCTTCTATTTTAACATCAATAGATGCAAGCTGACTTATAATCAAATTAAAAGCATTCAAATGTTCAGCAATAGAATCACCATTCTTCATCTTTAATGAATATAAACATCTTTTGAGATACAACTTGTTAGACAAACTCTTAGTTTGATAGATTTCACCTATCTTCCTCCAAAGCTTGTATGTCGTGTCTTCTGAAGAGACATTCAGGAGGACAAATCAGTGAGACACAACCGAATGGTCCCTCGAGCCTTCTTGTCTAACTTCTTCCAATCTTCATCCGACAAGGTTGAAGTAGATGGATTCTTATCAACTGAAACTGGTAACCACTGATCTCTCTCCTCAAGGACATCCTCCACTTTCAAATTCCATATCTCGTAACCAGTGCCATTGAACTTCTCAATATCTTGACGAGAGGTGGAGGCCATGGTATACAATCTTTCACAAATCTACAAAACTCACAACACAAAAGTTCCCACTACAGCAAAAACCTTTAACACTTTAAAAGGAAAGCGTCCCTTCCTTAATAGAACCGTTAGCTCTGATACCAAATGTTGATTATCAAGGTTAAGAAATCTTACAATATGAACTTAAATAGGTGAATGCAAATCTGAAATATGTAGATTAACCTTTAGCCTTAGTGTGAAGAAAGAATGAGAGAGAGAGATAGAAGAATCATAACACATGCAACAACAGATTTACGTGGAGAAACCCCAAAGGGAAAAAAATCCACCACCGAAAGAGAGGCAAGTATATTACTAATATTATGAAATATTACATGCAGCAATAGACTTCTCTTATCATCCCTGTAAAATCCTGCAGCACCCTGTTACCTTGCAAACCTGCAAAACTGAATTGAATAACTCTAGCTCAAGGCCCCTATTTAAAGAGATTTGTGAGGATGAAAACCACCATGGTTTCACCAAACAATAGGCAGCAATACCACCTAGAAAAACCCACGCCTCCCTTCATGAAATGGTCATGATGTCCTAAAAATAGCCTCTTACAGATGCTCTTACAACTGTCATAAGGCATAACTTATGCATGAGCACCTGGGGTCAAAGATAGCATATTCTGTCATAGGAATCTGTCATACTTGTCATAGGAATCTGTCATACTGTCATAGCATCTTATGACAACTATCATACATGTCATAGATGCTCTTACAACATCCTAACAACCTCATTCTAGAAGATTCCAAGTGGGGCGCCTAGCTATTTTGTCCTTTTCCTAAAAGACAAACGGTAATGGTAACACTACATTTACATTGTCTCTTTCACCACCGTTGGTTAAACGGTTTCACCTCTTATGGGTAAATGTTGAAAACACTTTAGGAGAATAATTAATTAAAGGATTTACAAGGTTGATGGAACCTAAATCCTAACAAATGTATATTTTGAACATAGATCAAATCAGACCAAAGACTTCCAAAACACCATGTATGAACTGTGGAAAGGAAGACTGGATTTTTTCTGGCATCTCAAAGTATTTGGAAGCAAGTGTTACATCAAAATGGATGAAGAAAATTCAAGTAAGTTTGATTCTAGATCTAATGAAGGTATCTTTCTTGGACATTCTATGACAAGAAATATATATAGATGTTATAACAAAAGGTTGAGAAGGATTGTGGAAAGTGTCAATGTGAGTATTGATGAGACAATACAATCTAGTGAGGTTCCAGATGAAGAAGACAATGATGACTTAATTTGTAGTAATGATGAAGGCTCAAAAAGTGAATTGAAGAATACAGTTGCAAAGGATTTGGTCAAGTATGTTCAGAAGAACCATTTCGAAGATCAAATCGTAGGAGTTAAAGACAATGGAGTTTAGATGAGGAGAAGAATTGAGAAAACAAATGAACAGGTACTCTTTTCCTTACTGTCAAAAATTGAACCAATTTATTATGCAGAGGCAAGAAAATAAAAAGTTTGGTTAAAGGCCATGGATGAAGAGTTAACTCAGATTAAGAAAAATGAAACTTGGGAGTTGGTTTTGAGACCTAAAGACAAAACTTTCATTGGTACAAAATGGGTCTTTAAAAATAAATTGAATAAAGATGGAAAAGTGATCCAGAACAAGGCCAAACTTGTATGCAAAGGATATACTCAAGTTGAGGGAGTTGATTTTGAAGAGACATTTGCTCTGGTACCAAGGTTAGAAGCAATCTAAATTCCTTTTTCATTATCAACATTCAAGAATTTCAAGGTATATTAGATTAATGTAAAATCCACATTTCTGAACGAAGAGTTAGAAGAGGAAGTCTACATTGAATAACATGAAGGATTCCAATCTTCAAACAAACTAGATTTTGTGTGCAAGCTAAATAAAGCTCTATATAGACTCAAAAATGCCCCCATAGCCTGGCATTCTAGATTGGATAGGTATCTACAACAAGGTTTTAGAAGACGTAGTGCATATAACAATTTGTATATAAAAACATGAGGTAATAAGTTATTGATTGTTGTTGTTTATGTTGATATCATATTTGGAGGTAGTAGAGATGCAATGTGCAAAGAGCTTCAAGATGCAATGCAAAAAGAGTTTAAAATGTCAATGCTTAGTGAATTGTCTTTCTTTCTTAGTGTATAAATCTCTCAATCAAAAAAAGGTATATTCATCTCTTAGAACAAGTACATAAAAGAGACATGGAGTAAGTTTAAGATGGAAGAGTGAAAACCGATAAGTACACCTATGGTTACTAGGTGTAAATTGAGTAAGGATGATGGATCTGCTTTGACAAATCGAACCTTGTATAGGTCAATGATTTGTATTTTGTTGTATTTAACTACATATAAACCAAATATAATGCAAGCAGTAAGTATGGTAGCTAGGTATTAGGCCGTCCCTAAGGAAACTCATGTCAAGGTGGTAAAAATGATATTTAGATATTTGAAGGCTACAATAGGTTTTGGTTTGTGGTATCGTAAGAGTGAAAACTTTACATTGACTACATACAAAAATGTAGATTGGGTCAGAACTATAGATGATCGAAAGGGGAAAAATGGAGCTTTCTTTCTTGGTGACAGTATCATATCTTGGTTGAGCAAGAAACATGATTCAATATCTTTATCTACCACAAAAGAAGAATACATTGCAACAATCTCTTGTTGCAATCAAGTGTTATGGATGAAGCAAAACCTAAATGAGATGAAAATAGAGTTTGATGAGCCCATTTCTATTCTTTATGATAATACTAGTTCAATAAATATTTCCAAGAATTCAATGATGCATTCAAGGACAAAATATATTGCAATTAAGTATCATTTTCTGAGAGAGAAGGTTGGAGATAAAGGAGTGAAGTTGGACTGTATTAAGACTAAGAAGAAAATTGTAGATATTTTCACAAAACCTCTTCCCAAGGAGACTTTTGAGTTTCTCTGACAGAATTTGGGAGTGGTTGCACCCTCCTCTTGAATCAATAGGAAGTATAGGTTGAGGGGAGTGTTGACTCCCTATCACAAGCAATCATGGTGGTCTTATGAAATGTTTTTCCTGTTGGGTAATGTCATAGGGGGAGAAGAGACCTAAGATGAAAGGAGTGTATCTAGAATAATCCAAAATGTTATATCTTTTAGATGAGTTGTTGTCCTTTGCCAATGATATCAAAGGGGGAGAAAGGAACCCAAAATGCCACATCCTTCAAGTGATTCAAATGCTTAGATTTAGTTTTATCACATAGGAGTTCTAGATAGGTTTGGTTGTGTTGATGTGCTAGCAACATTTTGTTGTTTGCCATCAATGACAAAGGGGGGGATCATTGAACATATGTTGTCATTGATGTCAAAGGTCTGACAATGGTATGATGTATAAAGGGTTAACATATCAATGAGAATTAAATGTAATCACTTTTATCATGTCATGTCTGAGCATTTGAGTTTTGGAAGTACTATGACAAGTTGTGTGATCAGTTGTAGAATGTTAATGTTATAATTATTGAGAATGTTTCAGTATGATTTTAATATCATTGTGCATCTACTCTAGTTGTTGGAGATGGTCTAGAAGTGTTTGTGGTTTGTTTCTCTGATGCAGAATATGCACTGTACTAAACTGTCATTTTTTTTTGGCTTTGCATTCTATCGCTATTGGATAATATGGCATGCGGTTTGAATCTAATGCATGATCATCGTGCATCTACCCCTGTTGTTGGAAATGGTCTAGAAGTGTTTATGGTAGTTTTTTGTGGTTTGTTGCTTTGATGTAAAACATGCACTGTTTTAAACTACCATTCTTTTTGGCTCTATATTCCATCATTATTGGATACTATGTCTTGTAGTTTGAAACTAATGTACAGTTACTCATGACGTATCATATTCTATGGTTTCAACACATCCGTGTTTGAGAATTGCAAGTTAGATGTGACAGAGTAAAGTTTGTGTTTGCTAATTGACTACGTATAATGTCTGGGTGTATATCAGAGAAGGGACGCGCGTGCCAACTAGAGGAAGTGTGTTCCAACTACAAGAAGTGTGCACCAACTAGAGGAAGCATGTGAGGGTAAAATAGGAACAATTTAAGTCCATGGAAGGAAGTGTATGATGCTATCTTATATCAACGGTAACATATTATGATTAAGGACTGAGTTGACTACACATTTCATATAATTATGAATTAAGGTCTATCTTTGGCCGACATGGCTAATTGTGGATGGTGTTAAAGGGTTACAAGACGACATGCGATATTTTTAATATGTAGAAATGGACATGTATATATTTTAAATATTTTATGCAAAGTGTGGAATGATGTGCGACCTGTTTGCATGTAAAATGTATATGTAAAATGATGTGCAAGGAAAAGAGCGAATTCAGGAATGTTGAGTGAAATTGAGATATCATTAGAGGGTGTGCTCACTTGTTGATGCAAAGTAGGTTGTGTGAGATCAAATCTACATTTCTTTCAGTAATGTAAGGATCTGAGTTGGTGCTCAGTGAATGAGTTGTAGCTCAATCTAAGGGGATTTGTGTCTTCAATAGGTTGGTGC
>VDFB02102960.1:0-29693 GCA_007258455.2 Sequoia sempervirens
CTGCTGCATGGATCCTTTGCTGGAAATTTGTCTGCTGAGGTGGTAGAGGCTTGCATTGTTGCTTTCCATTTTGATTCCTTGTAGGGCATTGGTTAGTGTAATGCTCTCCTCCACATGTAAAACATCCCCCTGGAGGTCCCTTCTTTTCTGAACCTTTGTTTGAATTAACTTCATCCTTCCTAGTACTGTTGTTTCCCTTCTTATCCTTCTTATAGTTATACTGATTGTTCGTGTAGCTCTTCCTTTTGAAATTCTAAGACAACTGGTTCCATTTGACTTTGTTGCGATTTGTATCCCTAAAGGAATCATCCTTTTTCAACCTTTGTTCTTATCGAACATATTTTTCATATGCTTCATCCATAGTTCGTGGTGCCAAAACATCTAGTATACCCCCAATACAATTTTTCAACCCCAAAATGAACTTTTGAACACAAAAGTTTGCATCCTGCTTGTACTGCGGATCGTATTTTAACAAATGGGTATACTTTTCCCAATACTCATTAACAATTAATGGTCCTTGCCTAAGATTTCCAAAGTCTAACAATTTTTTATCGTAAAATAACTGTGGTAGCCATCTTTGATGAAAAATTCTCACAAACTGATCCCACGTCACTTCTGCTGTTACAAGACCCATTTCTGCCCTTTTATTTTTCCACCAAGTAGCGGCCTCTCTTGCCAATTGATAGGCTGCCCAAGCTTCCTTGGAATTATCAGAGTAATCCCTTAGCTCAAAGTACTTTTCCATTTCGGTCAGCCATGCCTCAGGAGCATCTCGTGAAGTGGAACCCTCAAACTTAGGAGGTTTGATCTTTTTCATATCTTTAGAGAGTTCGTTGGCTAATTGACTTCTCTTGTTTCCCAGGCTCAAAGTTTTAGAGTTATCTTCGTGTCGATCACTCTAAGTTTTTGACCTTTCATCTCTCATATCGGGTTTCCCTTCTATGTTCCTTTCTAGGTTGACTAGTCGGGCCTGAGTTTCATTCATCAGATTCAATAATTGATCTAACTTTGCCATAGGATTGTTGTTATCCTAATCCCCTCTAAAACCATTTTCAGAATTATCCATTCCAATGAAGTTCCTGGATATGTTTGGTAATTCTAATTAGTCTTTTTTTAATTTATTACCATAGTTTGCTCAATGTAAGTTAAACAAGTTCTCATTGCAGATAAACAACCAAATATTTTCTAACTTTTATTACTCAAGTCAAATGCTACACAATTACAAGAAAAATTGTTTACAAAATTGCTATCACTTCCTGTGACAAATTCAATACACAATTGTTTACAAAATTGCTATCACTTCCTATGATAGATTCAATACAAAGTTGTTTACAAAATTGCTATCACTTCCTGTGACAAATTCAATACACAGTTGTTTACAAATTTGCTATCACTTCCTATGATAGATTCAATACAAAATTGTTTACAACATTGCTATCACTTCCTATGATAGATTCTAATACAAAAATGATTAGGAATCACTATCACTGTGTTGTACCCCAAATTAAATTTTTTGTTACACTTATACATTTTGAAGAAATGAGTAGAAGTCTTGTTAAATCTGTCAAAAAGGTCAAAATTTGGGTGTGCATGTCTTGCATGAGGGGTTAAAACGTAGAATTTTCAATATCTGACGATATAGGTCTGCTCAGAGCAGCCTAATCTACAAAACCCAGATCTCAGTTTTTCATCCCTACTTTTTAGGAAAACTGCTACTTTTAAATTTTTTTCTAAAAATAGTAGCTTTTTAGGGTTTTTCTAGGTTTCTTTTGAAACAGATACTGGCCAAACTTTCTAAAAATAGAAAGTTGGTCCGATAGGGTTCAAATTGATTTTATCAAGCTGGTCCAGTCAGAATATCAAAAAGATCAATTTTGCCATAGTGAGTCTATTCTGCTATCTCAGAAGCATATCAAGAGCTCTGAGGTCATTAATGGAGGTTAGTTAGCTGCCAGGCATTAGGTTCAACACTCAAAGCTCTGAACAGAAGGTGAGTTGGTGAGCAAGCATGAAGAATGAGGAAAGAAGGTGAAAACTATGAAAAATATTCTAACACTGCTTGTCATGGGCGCCCTAGGAGAGAATAGGCACCCATCTTTTTAGGGCATTAAATGTTGAAATTAGGGTTTAAGCCTCCAATCAAAGTTGCTCAATTTTCTTCCAGCTTTGCAACAAATCCAATGGTGCAGTCATCAAATCATCTAGTCATCCAAGATTTGAGATCAAACAGGGAAGATCCAAATAGAAGTCAAAATGAAAAAGAATGAAAATCATCAAATTTGACTAAGTCTGGGAACTTTGGGCGCCCCTGGTGAAGAAGGGCGCCCAAATTTTTAAGGGTCCTAATCCAGCAGTTAGGGTTTGCTAAAATGCTCAATCTCTCCGGAATTTAGTTTGCTTCGCAACAAATATCTTTGTCAGGGCATCGAACAGGTCAATCTCCGACAAATTTAGATCAAAGTTGAAGGTACAAAATGAAGGTTTGAATCTAAAGATAAAATCTAATGAAATTTTTTTCTAAGTCTGAAGCACATGGGCGCCCCTGAAGGAGAAAGGCGCCCAAGTTTTTGAATGTCCAAACAGATGAATCTTCCAATGAAGCTCTAACGTGACTTCGTCAGATTTGATCAAGCTTTCCAATAAGAGTTCCAACACGTTAATCCAAGATGGTAGTCATCATATGTAAAAGGATAAATAGAGGGCCTGATGAGAGTGAAATTTCAAAAGTTCAAAGCAAAGGTGAAATTTATGAAAAATGGCTAAGTATAGTGAAGTTGGGCACCCCCAACCAAGAAGGGCGCCCAAGATTTTGAAGGCCCAAATTCAACTTTCTGCAAATATGACTCCCAAAAGACCCCTCTCAAAATCTTCTCAGCTTCGCAACAAGCTCAACCATTAGCCAATCCGAGCTCCAGGTCACCAAATTTGACGGGATCATCTATAGAAGAGTCGATGAAGAAATGTAAAAAATGGCTAAGTCTGCTTAAGTTGGGCGCCCCTGGAGAGAAAGGGCGCCCAAAGTTTTGGAGCTTGAGATGTTAGAATGTGCAGATATGACATCTAAGATCACTTCGTTAGTTTCAGTCGAGCTATCCGATGGAGCTGACGGTCAGTCAATCAGATTCACGTAGCTCCCAGAATCAGGATTTTATCAGAAGACCAAAGGGAAATGAAGAAATTGAAAATCATAAAAAAAATGACTAACACTGGGTGAAGTGGGCGCCCTTAAGCCAAGAAGGGTGCCCAACTTTCCATGCCTTAGTGAAATTTTACAAGGTTTTCAAAAATTTCAAAATTGCAAGAGGATGAGGATGTCCAAGTTCATTGAACAGGCCAATTTTAGGGTTTTGAAGATAAAAGCAAAAGAAAGCAAACCTAATTCAAACCCTAAATCTATTTAACACCTCTCTACAATGTAATTTTCATTATTTTTGCAGGTAGCATTCAAAGGAGAAAGTTGGAACAACAAGTTTGAAGTGATATTTCAAGATTCAAGAACTCAAGTTGCCAAAATTTTCAGACCAGCAACATAAGGCCTTGCTTTTTCAAGCTTTTTTAATCCAGAAGATCAAATTTTTCAAGAAGGCAGCCAAGATTTTCAAATTTTTAGCCATTTGGGTCTTATTATCTCATTCTTCTGAAGAAATTCTCAAGAAGTTCATCAAGTTGCAACAGCTGCTTTTTGCTTTGCATGTCAGTGAAATCCTTAGTGCATTCAATTTTTAATCATCTGGGTCCTCTCAAATCAGTCTTCTGAAGAAAACCCATATCATAGTTTTTTTCAAGAAAATTTCAAATCCTAGGGTTGGCTGCTTTTTCAATCAGCCAATAGTTTTTTTCAAATCTGATCAACTGGGTCCATTTCTAATTGCATTCTGAACAAAACCCAGGTGCCAACTTTTTTTGTGAAAAATTGAAGAAATTAGGGTTTGCTACTTTTTTAGTCTAAAATCAAAATTTTCAAAAACGGATAATTTGGGTTGTCTTGCAACAAAAGTCTAAGCAAAACCCATATCTCAAAAAAAAATTCAAAAATTTGTCCATTGGAGGAAGAAAATCAACATTCTAAAAATAGTAAGTTGCTCAAAACTTGTCTAAACTTAGCCAAGTTTACAGTCATTCTTCAAGGTTTCCAAAATGGAGTACATTCCCAATGATTTCAAGACCAAATCAGCTCTCTACCATGATTTCATCAAAACAGCTGAGACGGACTTGCATCATATCAAGCCGATGTTTGACCTACACGCTTTGGAGAGCGCAGGCAACACTACCATCAAAAACTTGGGGCACTCTGGACTCCTTGCAGCAGCACCTATTCCTATCTCAGTTCAGAGTCTCAAGTTCGTAATCGCTTGCATCAAGCATTACAACCCGGCTACAAGGGAGATTCAATTAGTTGATGGCAGGTTGATTTGTAGTTTGAAGCCTGACATGATAGAGAAATGTTTTTCCATTCCCCCTTGGCCTGAAAGTGTCACTCATAGTTGGAAAAATGGCCAATTGCAAGTACCCGACAAGCTCGAAAAACTCGGCTCAGCAAAAACTTGGCAAAAAACTCAGGAAATTAAAAAATTGCTTAAACTTCACTAAAAACGCATTTTTTTTGCAAAATTCAAAGATAAGATGCATCCAATGAGTCAATAAATGAATACATATAAGAAAAAAGTAGTATTTGATTGATATGAAAGAAAATTGGATACAAAATGGCATCCTCATGTGGAATGCTGAGTGCTCAATGCGTTGATATGATAATAGTCTGAAACAAAATAAAAATAGCAAATTGTTTTTGTAAAACTAAAAGTAAATACTACATAAACATTAATATATTTCAGTTTTTACAAATTCACATGAATCACATCTTCCTCTTCCCATGTCTAGATCTCAGTAAGGGACTGGAAGAGGGTCTAATCGTAGGAGTCTGCTCCTACTGTGCCTGTGGCTCCTCAACCTCCATCTTGGATGTAGATCCTCCTGCAGCTGCTGGTGGTGGCACTGGCAATGACTCCTCCTCAGGGTCATCCTCAAGGTCATCCAATGAGAATGCAAATCCACCCTCCTCCATTGCCTTTCGCTCTAAATCATAAATCTCATCCTCAGTAAACAATGGAGGTTGTTCCCCTCGCCTTGTCCAATCACTGTATGGATCTATCTCATCCAAATCAATTGGATCATCATATGATATTTCTTCTACCTTTCTTCTGTGCAATTGAAGATTATATTGCACATAAACAAGGTCATTGAGGCATTTTTGAGCGAGTTTGTTCCTCTTCTTTGTGTGGATGGCCTCAAACAAGCTCCAATTGCACTCACAATTGGACGAACTACAAGGCTAGCTCAAGACACGGAGGGAAATTTTTTGAAGATTTGGGGTTTTTCCACCCCAATGTTTCCACCAAACATCTACAAAAAAAACAAAAAAAGAGTTAGAAAATTGTAACTTGTAACTTGTAACTTGTAATTATCAATTTTTTATTTTTGTAACTTGTAAATTTCAAATTTTATACCTAGTGGCAGCCTAGATACTACTCTCTTTGCCAGGTCTGAAGAGAAGAGTGCACCCCTTTTTTCTCTATAACTCTGCAATTCATTAACAATGTAGTCTACCTCATCAGGTGTGGATGTCATCCGTTGAATGCAAGTAGTGAGCCCCTCCATAACCTCTCCAGTAGGATCTGAATAGGTGCCTGAGTGGATGAAACGGGGGTTCAAGAAGTACCCTGCTGCATGGATAGGTTGGTGGAGTTGATTGTTCCACCTCCTATCGATAATCTCCCAAATGGGACCAAATTTGAGGCTGTCCCCCTTATAATAATTTTTAATAGCCTCCTTGGCCCTATCCATGGCCTCATAAAGATACCCCATTGGGGTGTGATCCCCATCCACCAAGCGAAGCACTCTAACCAAGGGCTCTGACACCTACAATATAAATTTAAAAATGCAAAAAAGATTAGAGTTACAATTTAGTAATTTACAAATTTACAATGAAAGACATTAACTTTAAGAAAAATGTTTAATTTGAATTTATATTCAAACTCAAAGTTTTGAAGTTACCTTCACAATCTTTGTTGCTCTTTGTGCAAAGAGGGGCTTGAAGACAATGTTTTGAACTCTTTCTCCTTCCGACTTCTTTGAATAAGGTGAGTCTACCCATGCTTGACTCACAAACATTTGTTTCAAAGCCGTCAAAGCACCAAGAATGCTTTGCAATGTTAAGAAAACCATTGCAAACCTTGTCACACCAGGTCTCACCAATTCTCTCCCTTTGGTGTGCTCCCTCATCAAGCTGAGAACCCAAGGGTGATTGTAGATATATTTAGTGATCCTCCTTCCATCCTCTACAATCGGTGTGACCCAATCTAATTTGCCTATGTCCTCCAAAAGAAGGTCAAGGACATGGGCAGCACATGGTGTCCAAAAAATTGTGTGGTGTTTATCTTGGAGGATTCTTCCTACTGCCACATATGCTGTTGCATTGTTAGTTACGATTTGCACCACATTTTCAAGCCCAACCTCCATGCACACTTGCTCCAACATTCTAGCCAAATTTTTTGCATTTTTTACTATGCTAGAGGCATCCACGGATTTCAAGAACACCACCTCATTTTTGCAAGAAACCAAAAAATTAATGATGGTACAGTTTTTTCCATCCGTCCACCCATCAGAAAGTATAGTGCAGCCATTTTTTTGCCATTCTTCTCTTTGTTCTTCTATCGCTGCCCTTGCCCTTTCAGTTGCATTAGAAAACAACCTACAAGTACAAAGTGAAATTAAGTACACAGTTTTAATTTGTAAACAAAAAAATAGCTTAAATTAATCATAAATTAAACTTAAGAAACATAAATTAAACTTAAAGAATATAAACTAACCTCCCACTCAAGTCTTTGCGCGAAGGTGCCTTGTAGCCTTTCCCTACAACTGTCAATGCAGTCACCAAATTTTGCCAGTAAGGTGAGCTTGGCACATTGAAAGGGATAATGTTGAAGTACCAAAAATTGGCACAAGCAATATCTGCATGCTCATGCACCTCCTTATTCCACCCAGTTTCCTCTAAAGAAGGTTGTGCACCAGGTGTGTTTCTAGGTGCAAAAAAATCACCAATGTGTGAACTTGTGGTTGTGCCTGTAGGTGTTGATCTTGACCCTGGTACTCTACTAGAGGTACTTGAAGGGATGGAGGTGGTGGCAGGTTACAGCGGTTTCCTTCGCACACATGGACCACGAAGAGATCCCACTATGTTGGGTGCTATATCATCATCATCTGACAGTGACTCAAGGTTTATTGCAACACCTTGAGAAGAAGCTATGGCAGCTTGCATTGCCACTTTTGCCTTCGCTCTTTGCACCTTTTTTTCTTCTGCAGCGGAAAGTATTGCATTCATTTGTCTTTTTATTTCCTCATTGGTGTTTATGCAAGCCTTAGCATCAAGTCTAGGGATGCCTACAAGGTGGTATTTGAGGCGATTGATGCCTCCACCGTATATAGTTTTACACCTAATGCAATACACTGTTCCAGGTTCTGGTCCTTCATATGCATATTTCCAAGCAGGATCTGTAGCTCCTGCTAGATGAGCGCCTACATATTCCCCACTCCCAGGCATGGATGGGGCTAAGGTAGGGGTAGAAGCGGATTCAAAAGCCATTATCAATTAACCTACAAGTACACACACAAAAGTGAAAGCACAACTTGTTAGTTTTTTGATAGAAAATTTTAAAACAAGCTAAATTAGATTAAATCAACATTGATTACTTTAACTTAGTAATCTAAGATTCTAAACATATAGATTAAATCAATATAGATTACTAATCTAAGATTCTAATCATTTTCATCAAAAAAATTGGATTAAAAAAAGAAATTAATAAACTAGGGTTACAAAAAAATGTAAAAAATAGAAAATTACTTTAAATTAGAAACAAATTAAGCTAATATATGATTTTAAACATGTTTTCAACAAACAAGAAGAATCAAATTAAAAAAAACAAACTAGGGTTTGAAAAAAAATTCAAAAAAATGAAAAATCAGCAAAATATGAGAAAAAATCAGAAAAAAAGTGTCACAAATTCTTGTTTTGATGAATATAAATCTTCTTTTCAACAATAAAATGTATTTAAATCTATTTTACAATTCATTCATGATGTTTTTTAAACATACAATCAACAAAAATGAAGAAAAAATAAATAAAAAAGAAAGAACAAGCAAAATCAAAAAACCTACTTGGAAATCCAATTTGCCTTTAAAATCCGATGAAATCCTCCTTCAAATCTCGTCTCCTCAATGTAAAATCACTGAAAAATGGTGCAAAATGCTCTAAACTCCGTTTTTGCTATGCCAAGAGTGAAAGAAACTCAAAAAAATGAAATGAAATGACCTTTTGGCCGCCGGCGGACTTCATAGTCTAATCACTCGAGTTTTTTTTTACAACTTGCCGACTTATTGTGAAAAACTCTCCAAAAAGTAAGTGAGTTTTTTCCTGCAAGTTCTTCTCATTATTACTCGTTTGCAAAAAAAACTTGCGAGTTTTAGGCGAGTTTTCCAACTATGGTGTCACTATCTCAAAAAGAGTGAATGTGAAAGGATATGGGAGATGCATAAGGAAAAATACAAGAATAAGATTGTACTGAAGTGAATGAAAGAAAAAAAAACATAAGACTCTACCAAGTCACACTTCCATGATGTCAGCAAGATTTGAGAAAGCGGCCAATGAGGTCAAAGATTTCCTGAGATCAATTTCAAATGGAGAAGATATCTTGGAAAAATGCAACTTTGCTATTGATGGGATAGATGCACCGAACCGAGACACAGTTTCCTACTTTTTAGCAGATGTGATTGAGATTTGAAATGGATTTCATCTAGAAGTTTCTTTCCACTTTCTTTTGATTCTTGGAGCAATTCTTATCCATTATTTGAAGAAGAGAAAGAAGATAAATGTAATAGTTGGCGTTTCCCGCTTTTCCTATTTTCTTAGGTGCTAGATGTTATCTTCTTTCTAGATTTAGAAATAAAGCTTGCTTGCTGAGCAAGCCCTAGATGGTGAAAGCAAGGAGATTTTAGGGTTCCCTACTCCTCTTCTTGCCTATAAATAAGATCCTTTTCTCATTAGTTTTCTTTAACGATGCTAGTGATAACAAAATGCTGAGCCTATTGTGCCTTCTATTTGTTATTCAAGTGTTGTTCAATTGTTTTATGATAGCGAATTGTTGAGTCTCTTTTAGCCAACAAGAAGTTATTGTAATTGTTGTTCTCTTTGTGTAAGAACAAGTTATGCAAGCCTCTTTAGCTACAAGCTCTTGTTCCAAGCATGTGTTTAGTTATTTTTGTTCCAGAAGTTTGAGAAATAAAATCATGAGCCTCCTTTGCCTTGGTATAACGTCTCAGATTTCTGTTATTTGTGTTATACTTTTGTGATCTTAATTTCAACTTACATTGAAGTGTGTAGATGTTTGTTGGGAAAGAGTTTATTGAAGCACTTTGTCAATCGGCCGCACTCACGTTTCTGAACACCTGCTGGCTGCGCCGATAGCGAGAAGTTGAAACGTCTTTAAAAACTAAGTTAGTTGTGGTCCAGAGTTTCGCTAAATCAGAAAATCTCCGGTTGCATTAGTTTTGTCGTTTTATAAATTGTATTGCTCCTGTTGGTAAAGGCCAGGCACCGGTTTTTGGTTTAGCACCTTTCGAAAAACACCATCGTAAGGGGCTTCACCTCTAATTGAGAGAACGGTTTCTTTGTTGCGCCAGGCATCCATTTCATCGCATTCAGGAGGGTGTGAATTTAAATGCCAACACCTACTGTGATAGGTTCTCACGATCACTATACGAAGAATAGTTTGTATCCGGGGGTTGGAATGAACTTTACCCCTTTAGATGTTTCAGGTTCAATCTTATTAATTAAAAGGTTCTTAGAACTGGTTTTGCTTCTTTTCCTAGTTTCAGCAAGAATAGATGACTTAATAGTTTCTTTCCTAGAGGTAGTCCAAATTCTTCTTTCTCTCTGAAGTCTCTTCAAAGCTTCACCCATTGTTTCTAAATTTGAGGGAAAAGAGCAGTAGGAATAATCGTATCTAAGCCCAATTTTCCACAGTCAGATGGAAACAGGGTCTTAGGTCTTCTTCCAGGGTGTTTTTAAATATAATGCTGGAAAAACACAAAATATTTTTTATTTCAGGTTTTCTATGTTTGTGGTGACTGGGGTTCCAATGTTGAACTTGCTCCCGTTTCACCACCATATATACTAGCTTTTCTAGTTGAAAGAACAATAACCCAACCTAGATTTGAGTAGAAGGTAACTAACTAAAATTTAATTAGTGAGTTTCATCACATATAAAAAATACAGAAAAGATAAACTCAATAGAATTAACTACTTAACATTCAATAACTAACTTCTAGTTTTCAAATGCAGCTAAAATAGAACAATTAACAGATTATATAATTGAAAGCTACAATTGGTTATGAACTAACTATCCATTATTTAAGAAATAAATATAGCATTTATTGACAATAGTGGAAATAAACAATATAGGATAATAATAATTTGAAATTAAGAGAGAGTGAGAGTTAAGAGATAGTACAGTCTGAAGGCTTCTTGCTGGAATGCTTGAACAAGACTTAGTCTTCAAAGGAAAGAGAAACATCATCAAGGGTTTTTCTGCCCAACCAAAGACCTACTAGTCTCCCATGTTTCTTCAACTAAAGAAACCCGACCCTTCACGAGGTGCATTCTATAAAGGATTCCCCAATTACCATCTTGCCATCTGAGTTTGGTGTCAAGAATCTATACTACCCTAGTCGATCTTTCACTATAGGTTCTCCTAACTAGAATGACCGTCCTAACCAAGGGTATACCTGATTCTTGATGGCTGATTGTTGCTTATTCTAAGCATCATAACCTTGGCCAAGTATTTAATGATTATTAGCACATTTCTCGTGCCATCAGCTCTCTCACCCTTACTCAACATTAATAGACTTGACTCTTGAGTTTATATTTTCAATGACTCAGCTCATATTTCGTTCCTCTTCAATCAGGAATAATATGTTCATTTCTTACTCACTAAAGGAGGGAATGTTAGACTTTGTCGATGTTGAAAGAACACTTCAGTTCTAAATATATTTCAATTAATTGACACGGAAAAGAAAAGAGATTAATGAACAGTTTTCGATTTGAGAGCTAAGAAATAGAGTATGGATTTTACTTCAAATGAAACAGTGATGGGGGAAGACTCAGAAAACTCGGTTGCATGATCAGGTGACCATGACTGGATCAAAAGGTAAGGAGGAAACATTTCAATAAGATGAAGCACTTGGGATTTTGCATAGGGTTCGATATCAATAATCAACAAACAAAACGTGATTCCAATGAATTCATTAACTATACACATTGATTTCAGAAACAAGATAATGGATTATTCATCATTTATGGTTTAACAAATTGAAAGTCACTCAAAATACATGCCTGAATATGCATATTGAAACTTGATAGCTCTCCTGGTGTTTCCTCCTAGCGAACTAGATGACAACAAAAGAAGTTTCGTGATTTCTAACTGTCTAGGAGAGTGTACTATGGAAGATTTATTCAAGAGAACAATTTTTTTTTTCCCCGCCCTTGAAAATAGAGAGATGAACAAAAGACAATGGTGCCCCCCATGGCAATGCTTTTACATAAATTAAAAACCATAGAATGCCGACCCTCGCCCCCCTAGAGAGAGAGATAAGTAATAAAGAATGCCATCAAATAACTCTAAGCGAGCCAAGAACCCAAAGAAAAACGTTTGTGTGCATCTTCATGGGCGTTTCTTCAAGACACGGAGGACAAGGTGGCGAGGAGTTACAGCCAACCCAACACAAAACGGAAGAAAGTCACCCCCCCTCCCTGACATTTACATTCCATAGTCGTGACCTTAAGGTTTATATTATTATTAGCTATATTATTTAATTCAATTCTTACTCCAAGGTGCACTTTAAGAGTTAAACACATGACCTCAAAAGGAGAATGATGATTCTCATTAAGTTGACTTTTTTCACTTTTACACCAAGGTTAAAGTCTATTACTTGTTTTA
This sequence comes from Sequoia sempervirens, assembly GCA_007258455.2. Lineage (NCBI taxonomy): Eukaryota > Viridiplantae > Streptophyta > Pinopsida > Cupressales > Cupressaceae > Sequoia > Sequoia sempervirens. Next base: position 12,048 of record VDFB02102960.1, read on the forward strand.
AAATTATTTAATTAAGTACGATAATATCACAAGGTTACGACTACCACATTAGCAACCTTACACCAAACTCATAACTTGATGGTAATTTGGTTCTTTTATAGACTGTGGCCTCTCCTTGATGATATTTCCCTTTCCTTCGAGTTTTTGTCAATCCTGCATCCACTTGGTAAAGAAATAGGGTTAGACCGTTCTTTGTTTCCTTTTCAAAATAAAAACACATCAACACATTCATATATATATATATATAAAGAAATCATTCATAATTGCAGTTATATCAAATAAATTAAAAATTCTTTTTCCAATTTATCGCATTCTCATGAAAGGTAATTGATTACAACTAACATAACGACCATATTATTATTGTCATAATCTTGTTCGAGACAAAAGGGATGTAACAAGTAATACTCAAGATCTATTCACAATGTGGTAATTATGTGAAGCCCCATTATGGCTCCAAAAGGTATTTGACTAATATGATCAATCATCATGATCCTATTAATTATTTTTACATCAATCCCCATTAGAACATGTCAAGCCTCAATAAGCTCATCTCAAATTATCTAAAATTTGAAGACATAACACAATAGTTATAAACTTTCTCTAAGCATAGTCGATACACAAATCGACTCTAGATGGTTGACATCATTATATCCATTGATTCAACATCCAAATATATATGCATTCAATAATAATATATTATTAATCTCTTAATATCTTATATCATCTGGTGAAACCCATTACTTCTAAAATAGTCTTAATTCTCAAAATGTGAAAAGTTCCTCCTAGCCACTTATAACTAAATATGAAATTATTGGCAAGGAATAATACATTAGGATGTGTTATACTCTTTTGAGTGGAAATGAATTTATCTCTTAATCTCAACATAACCATTAAAATAAATGATAGTTTCATTCCATTTAATCATGCATCAATCTGGTACCAATCCCTTAGTTCAATTGATAGTTCAAATGATACTTAAGAGTTGTATAGACTTCATGTAGTAGTATAAAGCCTATAGATATATATATTCTCAAGTCGGATGTGGATTACTCAAAGGTGTTGATTTGTAGTACTGTTAAAATATGAACACAATATGGTTTTAGTTCATAAGCTGGATAATTTGTTCATAATTGTCATTTATGCTAATTATGACCTTGATGACCAATAGTAAGGTGTTAGAGGATGTCGCATAGCATGATTACATAAGGTTTATCTCTTAACTCAATCTCAACAACATTGTCAAATTAAATGATAGCTTCCTTCCATTTAGTGTATAAATATATTATAGTTCATTACAATTATAATATCCTTCTTTGTTCACATGATGATTTCCATAGCAAGGTTAGTACATAAGAGGTTAATAAACATTATGAAGTCCATTCAAACCTTTGTCCACTAGTATAAAGAGGGTTATCAACTGTATCAACTTAAAGCATAAAAGGATATATTTAGAGGGGTTTGTGAACCCAAAAAAAGAGGGTTATGTTTTAAATAACTCAAGGAAATAATGTTTTTAGATAAGGGAAAATCCCCATTTTAGAAAATTACCCATAATTCCTTAGATTTGTAATATTTCTATTTGCCTATCCCTTATCAAAGACAGCAATGATTCTGGAGTTAATGAAATTTGTCTGCAAGCATAAATAGAGTAGCCATGGTTAGAACAATTATTCCCTGTATCAATTTCCACTTATAAAATCTGATATCAAAACTCAATTAATAACAGTAGAAGATAGGTTATAGTTCATTACCAAGCAGTGTTATGATTTATAATCTAAACTCAACTAATCTACTAATAGAGCCCAACATTTAATTCCTTTGATTTCTTTCTTTTTTAAAAGAAGACATTTTGTTCGTCAAGATTTTAAGAATCTACTCTGTCTCATCTAGTAATAGTTGCCACTTTTTGAACCCATAGCATTATATGCTTACCTGGTGGCTGGCCTACAACTAAGAGTGAGCGAACCTTGAAGATAAATCGTTACCATCCTCTTGATTTTGAGTGCAACAAGTTTATCCAGCCTCCAAACTGTACCCAAAACTGTTTGTAGCTTCCATTATATGCCACCCCTTTCATCACAAGCAAGGAGGGTGTTGGAATCAGATATGTAATTTTGGCTTTACACCTGCTAATTGCATTTGCTTGAAATTTTCTACAGCTCTTTCAACAAATCCATTTCGTGCATATCTTGCAATCTTTGCATTCCATGAAACTACATTTTCTTTTGGTATTTGGTCTAGCCTGGGCGTGACTTCTCTCTACTCCCATATTTCTGCATACATCTCTTCCAAGACTGTTGCAATAACTTCCACCTATGCCTTGCACTCACCCATCGACTTCTCCTCTTTCTCTCCCACCGCCTTCCTTCTCTCGTTTCTTCCCAAAATAGAGCTTTAAATGGCAGATTAATGGAGGGTTGAGAGTCTCCCTTTGTACATCAACCTCCATTCGTAGCTATAATTTCTCTTTCTTATCTCTTCCTCATTCACACCTCTAAACAACTACACCATTTTATCTCCATTAATCTCTCTCTACTCTTCTCTTTCTGCATAATTTCTTCCTTCTCCCACACATTCTCTCTCTGTATTCCTTTATGATTTTTTCTCACCCTCTCCTAGCATCATAGCCTCTATTCTTCCCCTTTCATCATTCTAGATTTTTCCTTCTCCAAACAAAGACTCTCTTGCTCACGTCTTGCATTCTCTTCCTGCGCAAATTCTTCTATTTTTCCTCACATTCTCATTTTTTGCCTTATAAAACCAAACTTGGAACTTGAATAAGAAACTAAGGGGGAGGTATGAGGGTTTAAAGTTTTCCTACATGAAGTATGATTTTCCCATGTGACATGTCATTCATGTGCCAAGTGAAGGGTTTCCATACCATATTAACGGCATGGATTCCTCCTTGCTCAGTTGTGTCAATTCCTTCCTAATGGCATTTTAAGAATTATCATAATTACATGGCAAGTTTGTCTCCATCCGTCGTGACCTTTCTAGTTCAATGCCCGCACCACAAGCCCATATCCTAGACCATGCCTCATTAATTTGGCATTGACTACACTCTTTTCTTTATTTTATTTTTTATTATTTCTTTGACCACATGTCATTGCCATCTGAGATGGCCTTTTCACGACGATGTGACACCTAGGAGAACTTGGGCCAAACCTAAGAGGACCCTGTTGTGACCTTTCCACACATCGCCCCATTGCAAATGGGGACCCCCAGTAGTTTGCTAGTTTTTAGGGTTTTCTCTCGCACAACGGTTTCATGAGGTCATCATTTTTGAGAGTTTCAAGTTAGTCTTTTGAGAGTCATCTGAGCCAAGTTGATAATCTATCCCTGAATTAGTGCCTAAACATCATAGAAGTGTTCAAATGGTCCGTGAGATGAGGATCGCCTGTGCTTTGGGCCAATTCTGACACTTCCTACTTTTTAGGGAATCTGCTTTTTTGCTTTTTTGCTTTTTCATTTTTGGCATTTTTAGACCAAATGGGGTTCCCTATTTTTTAGGGATTTTGCTTTTTTCTATTTTTAGAAATTCAACACTGGTCAGCGAGTAAACTTTCCATTTTTTGAACCAAAAATCAACCAAAAAAATTGAAAAATCAATGTAAAAATCGAAGAATCAAGCAAAAATCAGGAAAAGCAAGGAAAAGCAAGGGAAAATCTAAGAAAATCAACCAAAAAGCATGAAGGAGCAATAGGAAACTCAGAAAATCAGTCAAAAATCAGATGAAAAGCATGCAAAAATCAATGAAAAATCAAGAGGTTCATGGTGACCAGCATAAAATTCATGACTAAATATTAAGTATGGCATTCAAAGTTGAAGTTTGGAAGTCATGGAAGTTCGCCTAGCATACTGATGAATGAATGGCAAGACTTCAAGGAAGTTTTCCCTTAATTTGAGGGACATGGCATAGAAGTTGTGAAGTCCGCCCTTGCCATAGAGGAAAGATGGCAAGACACCTCTAAAGTCCACCTAGCCTTAGGTGATGGATGGCATGCCTTCTCCAAAGTCTGCCCAAGCCTTGGCAAGACATTTGTGAAGTCCGCCTAGCACAAAGAAGAGGGAAATTGAAATTTTTGGTTAAGTGTTTGATGCCTTGGAAGGAAAATTCGAAATTGGTCTAAGTATGGAGGCCTAAGAATAGTAAAATTGCGAATTTTGGCTAAGTATGAGTGTGAAAGGCAAATGTCAAAGAGGATAGAAAGTTCGCCATGCCTTGATGGAAGATGGAAAGAATTTGATGAAGTCCGCCTAGGCCATTGAAAGAATTTAATGAAGTCCGCCTAACATAAGAAGTTGCCTAGAAAAAAAAATTCGTCTAAGTATGGGTGCCTAGAAAAAAAAAATTGATGAAGTTGGCTAAGTGCATGGAGGAAAATGTATATTGCAAAGAGGTTAGAAATTCCGCCCTAGGCCAAAGAGGTTAAAATTTGGCTAAGTATTATGGAATTGGCCTAGAAAAAAAAAACGTCCAAACACATACTTTGCCTAGAGAAATTCGTCCAAGCAAGAGAAAATTTGATTTCGACATGAGAAAATGTGACTAGCACAATCTGAAGTCCACCATGGCAGAAGAAAATGAGGATCTGGCATAATATTTATTGGCGAGATGGCTAAAATTTCAACTTGGCTAGACGAAAATCGAAATAAATTTGGAAAATAAACATTTAGCCAAAGAAAAAAAGAGAAAAATTAAAATAGCCATGGGTCCAAAAATGAACGGGTTGAAATAAATTAAATATTTTAACATTTTAATAATTTATTTCCAATACTTAGAAATATAAAATGCCTTGGACAAAATAAAATTTGCCAGAGATGTATTGGAAGAAAATAAATTATGCCGGAAAAGAGAAAATCCATGAGCAAAATTAAATTCGCCATGAATTAAAACTTGGAAAAATTTAATTTAATTGGACATTTAATGTTTTCTTCCAAAATTTTGAAAATCAAAGATAAACATCTAGCAAAAATCAAATTTTGGAAAATCAAAGAGATTTGCCTAGATAAGCTCGCCATGGAGTTTTTTCGAAAAAGAATGGAAACTTGCCTGTTTGAAGAGGAGAAAACAAATCAAAATTGAGAGAAAAAGATGCAGTTGCTAAAACAAATCGAATTCTTCAACATTATAATGAGTTTCAACAACTCATTTTTCACAGACACAGTTGAAGAGAAGTTAATCTCTCAAAATCGTAAGAAATTTGAGACACGATCAATTCTTCTGCAAGCAAGATCAATTTTCTCAGAGGAAGGAATAATTTCATGCTGAGGAAGTAATTTTTTCGAAGAAGTAAAGAATTTCTTGGCTGAAAGTCGAACTTCTCAACAAGACTAGCGCACTTTGACATTTGATTTTTGATTCAATTCTCAAAGTTTGAATCTGATTTGCAGCCAGAAGATTTTTCCTGAGGTTTGGAGTTCAATTGGATAAATTCATCAATTCTCCTATCTTTTTCATCCTGGATAAGTTCTAGCTAAATTTCAATTAAATTCATTTTGCTGAAAGTAAAATATTCAAACACAAGGCACAAGAATAAATTGTATTTTAAAGTCTGTATTAATGTTAGTTTTTTTTAATGCAGGTTAATGACCACGACAATAGAATCATCAAAGAAGGTTTCGATGAAGTTCACCAGTAAGGGGCTACAGCGAGAATCAAAGATAAATTCCAAATGGAAAATTGGTGTAGACACTAATCTAAGACATGTAGACTTCGTGGAGTTCAAAAAGAGAGTATATGGACATGCTGGACTACCAACATTGATTGCTAGACAGATGGTGAGGAATGGAATTTTTCAAGCAGTTGGATTCCCGCCTACAGTATACTGTGTCGAGTTGATGGTAGAATGTGCAATCCATTACAATGCTCAGGAAAGAAAAATTGTTGCACCTGACGGAAGGGTTCTGGATCACCTTAGTGAAGTGGCAATATAGGAGGCATTTGGCATCCCAACACATCCCCGTACCATCTACAAAACCAAGGAGGACGCCAAGAGATTGTATGATAGCCAGTCTGAATTATGCGCTACAAATGTTAATAAGGCATGGCTGGAGAAGCCTAGACCATCCACAAAGAAGATGCCTAAGAAGCCACGCTAAATAGATTTTAATGAGGATTATGGGGATATAATTTTGATGCTGAATAGGATAGCCGACAATCCACAAGGCATATATTTTGAGACATGGATGTATTATTTTATAGATGAAATCACTTCCAGCGTGAAGATATTCAATTGGTCCCGAATGATAAGCGACAATCTTCACGAGTAGCTGATCAATTTGGAAAAGACTAAGTCTTTTCATATGAGCTCGTACATTGTCTATTTGTTGGCTAGGACATATAAATACTCAGGACTGATTTACAAAGGCAAAGTTGGCAATGGGGAAAATGAACTCAAGTCTTATGATTGATACCCGCAACTTCAGCTAAGGGAGAAATCTCATTTCAGGCTAGTGCACGATGCTTTCCTAATGTATATCACAAGAACACTTCAAAGAGGAATGCACCAGAGGTTGAGTCACAAAACAAAGAGTTTGATCAATAGGTATGGATCCTGGTTTATCTAGTTTCCAAAGTTTACATATGTCAGGATCCAGGGATTCACTAGAAATCCTTACAAGCTTCCTATCTATCCAACAAATCGGATGATTTTGCTTGTAGTCCTGAGGTAGCTGGAAGAGTACCAAAACATCTAGAGGCCAAGTAAGAAGGCAGTTGTTACTTTCCCATTCTTTATTGGGAATATGTCAGAGTCCTGTTTGTCAGCACAAGCAGCCGAGAGCACCAGGCTAGAAATCCAATGGTACCTGTTCACAGCCTATAAGTCTAGGGCCAATTTTGACCCGCATCATCATATTTGAACTATGGATGGGAGAAGATAAAAACACAGAGTGGAATTGGAGGACTTCTAGGCGAACGCCGTTGATGAGTATGAAGTTAGGAGAAGATTATGGTCTAGAGTACCAGTGGACTTTATGAGGGCAACTGAATTTTTTTGGGTGCCCGATCAGTTGCAGGATGATGGAAATTATGTCCAATCGTGTTTCGAGGAGAGCCGACCTCTTCCTTCAGTGAAGTGGTCAAAGCCTGAGCATTTGGATTTGACAACATTGATGATGCCAGTGATTAAGTACTCTCGGTGGTGGGTCGGCCATCAGGTCTAGGAGTTGAGGCAGAAAAGAGTGACACTCACGTATGATTTACTGAGCGAGACAGAGTCATACTCCTCCAATGTTGGCGCATCCTGTAGTGCCCTCCGTTTCAGTCATCGTTGATGTTAAGTAAGTTGTTGTTAGTAATGTCAGGATGATGTGGTGATTTTATTATTTAATTTAATTTTAAGATTATGAGATAACACTAATAATACGCTTGGAGTTGATTAATTAAGTTAATTTAATTATAAGGTTACTTGTTTTATTGGGAATTAAATAAATAATTAGATTCAATAATAAACGTTAATTTAATTATCTTGGGAGTTGGTTATTAAAAGTAATTGAATTTGATGAGGAAAAGTAATTATCATTTAATGATTAAATTCAATTAATAAATCTAAAAGTAAGATAATATTAGAGAGGAATAAATATTAAAATTGTATTTAAGATTAAATAAATTAAGGTAAAAATATTTATTGAATTATATTTTAATTAAAAGTTAAATATTTATGAAAATTTGTTTTAGTTAAAATTTAGAGTTAAGTGGAAGTAATTTAAAACAAAAGAAGTTATTGGTTGAAATTAAATAAATAAATATATAAAGTAATGATTAATTAAAGTGGGTAAATAAAAATTAGTTATTTTTTTTGAAAATCTTTTACGGAGGAGAAAGAGGAGTTAGGGCGGTTGAACGGAGAATTTGGTATTTTCTTTAAGAGGAGGCAAGAAAAAAATTTAGGGGAATTCTACACTGACGAAGGGTTTGAAGATGCGGCAAAAGTTTTAGGCGTAATTGCTGGCTGATCCATCCTTCAACCTCAATAAATTACTGCTCTTGTCTGGAAGGGATCGAGGAAAGGTATTTTTTTTCATTGATGATCAATAAAAATAAGTTGCGGATATTTTGGAGTGGTTTTTTTTCCAGTTGGAGTTTTTCACGTAAATTGGTGTTGTTCTCTTTTTACCTCTGTGACCTATCTTTTTACCTTGTGCAAATTATTTTATGAATAATTTTAGGACTTCATAAATATTCTATTTAAACTAGAGGCTTGATGAGTTTTCATTAAAGTAGATTATTCTTTTGATTTAAAGCAAAGCTTGAAATAAATAATAAGTGCATTTGTGGATGTTATTCTGTCAATTGAATGTAAAGATTTTAGTGTGTAATCATTGAATTTGTACAGATTGTTTCCATATAATTTCTTTAATAAAATTTTTGTTGAAGCGGTTCAGAGATTGGCTGTAAACAATTCAACATGGAATCCTTCCAACACAGATAATTCAATTTTTGCATATCCCCTCTGCCTGCACACGAGCATCCTACCATTACAAGGTGCACATTATAATTATTATTTTTATATACGTATAATCTAGTAAAAGCTTTATTGTATGTGCTTTTAATACCAACCCTAGTTCGTAATTGTGTAGAAACCCTAGTGATTTGTAAACTAGTGCCACCAAGTAGAACAGTTAATAAAATCAACATAAATTTATGTTTACAGAAATTGATGTCAAAACAGAAGAAAATAAAATAAAATAAATTTAAATAAAATTTGAGTAATAATGATAATAATTACCATCCATTGAGAGTCATAGTTAAGTTGTGATATAAAGAAAATAAAATTAACTTAACAAGTTAAAGATTAATCTAATTTTAACCTATAAAGATTTATTGTTTTAATAAATCTAATATTATTTCTCCTGCGCATAAGTCACGTATTTGCAATCTCCCCAAAACTATAGGAAAAACTACCACAGCTGCAACGTTAGACTTGAAAAAGTGTAGTAAATTAATTAGTTCCTCTGAAACCCTTGACAGCCTGTCACTGTTACAGCAATTAGAGTTGAAACATTGTACAGAATTAAATAGCCTCTCTGATTTCTTTGTCAACCTGTCTGAGTTATGGCATTTGAATTCCCAACTGCATATATGAGTGACTTTTTATTTATTTTGAATTTATACTTTTTTTGATTATTATTCTTTTATATGCGTATGGTTATATAAACAAGTATAGATACATAATTAGGTTAAAAGATTTGAGTGAAGGTAGTCTTTTATATTTAGAATTTATGAGGATATTTCAATATATAAGTAGATTTGCATGATGAGTATTATTCAAAAGAAAATGGTTCGTATTTATATAATATGTTTATAAAACATGAATAATTTCTTTAATTGTTTTGTTTATGATTTTATCGTGGTGTAAAAGTAAAATATGAATCGAGTGTAATTTTATTTTATGGTAAGTGAAGTAATAAAAGGTGATAAAGAATTTTAATTAGATAGTTGATTTGTAAATAAAGTATTGAATTTTCTTTAGAAAATAAAAGAATTGGGTAAATAATTAAAGTGAAAATGGTTATTTCGCTAGGTTGTTTAGTAAAATATTATTTAACAAAGGATTTTAACTGAATAAACATTATTGAAATAGGTATTTAATTTTGTTGTAGATAAATGATGTGTTTAGTTAAAGTAAATCGATTTATATAGTTAATTAAGTTTTAGGGTTCACTAAAGGAGATAAGTGATTCTACATTTACGTAGTTTCTTTTACTGGAAGGTTAAATGATAAAGTTATTTTTATGTGAGGATAAATCCCAGGTTCATAGGTTAATTAATTTAAATGATACTGATTAAAATGTTAAATGGTTTTAATTACTTTTTTGTTATCTAATGAGTCTGTGAATAATAATTATTTATCAAACTACTATGTGAAATAATTTATTAGTGCCATCACCATAGTATTATAATAAAGTTGTAAATTATAGAATTGTCATCTTAGTATTATATTTTAAAGTTATAATTAGAATTCGTATTAAACTTGATGGAGTTGGTTATCTTATAAATGATATAGTTATTTTAAATATAATTATTTGTAGTAAATACTCTCTTAATTTAAATTAAGTGGATATATTAAAATAAGTGGTAAAAATGTTGAAATAATGCTTAAATTAAAGGAAGGTCTTTATGGTTATAATGTGTGAGTAAATGTGTTTTAAACAAAGTGTTGTGATTACTGGTTAAGTGTTATTTAATTGTTTTAAGATGGGTGTTATTTGTGGGATATTTATGGAGATGTCTCAATGGCCTGTTCATTGTAAGTGTTTGAAGATAGTGTTCTTAAAGGTTGATGTGTTGATGGTTTCCTTGTATGGAATTATTCCTTAAGACTTTGTGATTAATGTGTTTATGTTCAGAAAATGATTTATTTATAGGAGTTATAAAATTAGAATTATTAGGTAGTTAAGTTAGGTATTATGTTATTGAGTAGGTTAGTAAAGTGATTAGAGAGAGAGTTTCCTTATGTTAATAATTTGGGTAACATTGATAGATTAGTTTATTCTCAATTTGATTAATTTCAAGTGGGATAGTTAACTTAGAAATAATGAAAAGTAGAGTTTTGTATGTAGATAATATTGGCGATAAGGATTATTTCTGTTTAGGTGGGAGAATTGATTTATAAGATAAATGGAAGTAAATAAATTTGAAAACTTTAAATAGTTGGGTATTACGACAAAGGCTAGTGAATGATTGTTGATTCGATAAATGTTTTGATTAATTATATTTAGTTAAACAAAGGGTTTATGTAGATGAATAAAATTAGATGATCTTTTCTAAGTCAATTTCCCTTATATTCTTTTAATAGTTGTTTTGTGGGATTTCTATAAGAACAGTTCTAGAAAATACTTGTGATTGATATTAGGATCAAATTGTTGGTTTGAGTGGGTTGATCTTCAAAGGGAGATTGTTGTTATAATGTGTAAATGGGAATATAATTGTGTTTGAAAGAGTATACTTGTGAATAGTGTCTTACGACTTAAACCATTAGATTTTATTTTCACTTCGCAATATTGTGCTATCCTTAAATGTTGGAAATGATTGATCTTTAAACTAATGTTCTTTTTAAAATGTTTCAAGTTACTTCTTATTGAATGAATGGATACATTATTAGAATGTGTGGTTTTATGGATTCTTTCAATGTGACTTTTCCTGAGTTGATTTTTGAGTTGGAGTTTTTCTCTCATTTTATTTATGTTGCTATTCGTTGGGAACCAGTATGTGTTCTTTTGTTCTTTACCTAAGTGGCAAATTGGTTAATGTTATCTTTGTCATGATTGGTGGTCCTGCTTGAGTGTTGATGAGTCAAATTGAAAAGTTCTTTGAAGTGTGGGTATTCTGAGAGGAGAAAATAGAGGTTTCCCTTGGATGTCTGATTTAGTTCATATTGAAGTTGTTGATATTGTTTAAGGGAGTTGTTGATCTTATTTTGATGTATTCTCTCATCATAATTGAATTGAAAATAGTTCTTCAAGGTTTTGTTTTTATTGTTGTCAGATTTTCATCGGGAAACCCTAGTGTAATTTTATGAGAATCTTCCAGAGGTTTATTTTACTATTGTTTAATGTTCCTCCTTTTATGTGCCTTATTGTGGCAAGTGTTTTGGTTTCATGTTTTTGAAAGGGTTGTACATGAATCGTTGAGATTTTGATTATGTATTTATGGAAAGATGGGTAATGCCTTGCATGCTTCTCTATTGTGATCTAATGTACTTGTTATGTTGTACAACCCTTGGATTTGGTTTTTATGTTTTGAGTGTCTAGAGTGAGAGTGGCTCTAAGTGGGTGGTCGGCGCACAAAGGGGCGCCAGGATAGCCCTCGTTAGAGTGAAATTAATAAGTGATAATTTAAATAATTAACTAGGGGGTGGGTAGAATCACATTAAAAATATAATTGATGCCTCGTCCATTGTTTAGTGCTATCACAGGCTAAAGGGGATTGAGAAGGCCGTGGTTGGCATGTTCGTTTCCTTGTCTTCGCGAAGGGTAACAGATCCGCATGAGCAACCCTATGGGGCGGCGCCTTGAAATAGGTAGTCTGGATAACCATAGATGGAGGCGGCTCCTAGCGCTCGGTTTGGTCTGGATAATTCGTCAGTAGACGGAGGTGGCGCCTTGCGTTAGTAGTAGTCTGGATAATCCATGTAAGCCATGCGATGACACTCTCCTCTAACACTCCTTATTATGTTGCTTCTTTGGAAACCCTCTGGAAGTGGTTCTTTGTCTTGAACTAATGAAACATAGTTGTTTTGAATTGATTTATGGTTTACCCTATTTGATCTTTGGTGTATTCTGTGGTCTTGTATTAATTTTGTTGATGTTTGGGTTTTGACCTTGTACTCTTATGGTACTGTGATATGATGTTATTGTATTGTGTCATTGTGAATCAGAATTGTGTTACGTTTATTAATTCAGTTTGATTTGAAAGTGTTTTATGATCTTCCTTTGGTTCCTTGTTTACTGGCTATTGCCTTGAATTATGTGATGAGATTTATGACTCTTGGATGTGGTTGATTATGTCATTGTAATTCCTGAGTGTTATGATACTTTTGTATGACGTTGAGTCTTGTGGTTCCATGTTTGGATGTTCTTGGTTGAGGTCTCTTTCTTGTTAGCTCCTAGCACAGGGGGTGGGTCTTCGGACTCACATGGTCGGGTGGAATGTGCTATGCACCCCATTGGGTCCCTAGTCGAGGATCGAGAGGTGCAGATTGGTGCCATTGCAGTGACTTCAGAGTTGTATCTGTCTTGAAGCCAGTTTTGATTTTTGTATTTCTCTAACTATTTGTATCATGTTATCTTGTTGTATGGTTTCCGTTCATGATTGGAAACACTTTTGTATCATTTTACTTCTTGAACATTGTACTGTAATGTAAAATTAGCCATGGCAGTTGTTATTTAATGTGTTATGTAATCATGTATATGTTGTATTTATGTTTACAAATGACTTCTTATCAATGAATTTTCATGTATGTATTATATTTGTTATTGTTTACTTTATATCTTTGGATTTTATTCTCTATTAATGTTGTATGGATCTAAGTCGCGTAATGACTCTTCGTGTACCCCAAGGGATTTATGTGTTAATGAATCTATTTAATTGAAATTCATGTTATGACTTAATGTGTATTACATGTATGTTATGTTTATTTTAAAAAAAAAATAAAAATTTGTGCTGTAATTATTGTGTTATTGTCCTTTGGGGTTCGCACGGTGGGGCGTTACACATCCCATCATGATGATTTAGTTTAGATTGGCGAGAAGAGGAAAGAAGTAGTTGCAAGCATAGAGCCTGTCCAGAAAAGACAGAAGATGGAGCCATCTCATTCTGCGGCATCTAGAAACATTGATGAGCTGGTAGCCACCGCAGATGAATCCTTGGCCAAGATGATGAGACCTTTTGCGGTTCAGGAAAAGGATAATGAATCGATCCAATTAGATAACGATGAGCCCCCATCTCCTACGAGCACATAAATACTGGATTCGGATAATGAAGTGGAAGTCCAAAATGATGATTTCGAAGAGGGAATGATTTCCACCCTCAGAGGAGTCTTGGATATTCCAAATGAAGGAAATGTTTAGGAGGAAGATAGTATTGAGCAGCCTACCATTTTGGATTGGCTAAAGGAGAGGATAAAAATTCAGGCACCAGTTGAGGTCCAAGAGGAAGATAATATTGCGGATTTCTTGGCAAGGTTAGAATAGGTTGCTACTAAGAAACCTGCCAAGAAATTTTCCACCATTCAGAGGGATGAAGACGGCGACCGTTCCATACATATCATAGTACCAACAGTGGATAAAGCACAAGATGAGATCACTCCCCAAGAATACGCCATAACCACTATAGACCTTGGCCCAAAAACAAAAGGCCAAGAAGTGGAAGAACTGGATAATTCCATCTCAACTATCAAGGCGAGATTGGAAAAGGAAGTGGCAAAAAAGAAAAAGTACAAAAGGGAGGTCAAGTGCCTGAAGGAGTATATATGACATCTGACCCAACCACTCAATCAGGGTAATGCAATAGCTCCTCCTCTTCTCAATTCCTTGCAAGAAATGGCCAAGGATGTAGAAGAAGGGATGGTCATGGCCAAGGATGTAGAAGAAGGGATGGTCATGGCCAAGGAGGAACAGGAATGGATGGCAAGCAAGGGCGCGGAAGCAGCCTCATTCATGGAGAGACTGACGCTTGCCTACAAACAGACTTCTTTCCTCTCCAAATTGGTTGACATGGCAGAAACTTGGGACAACCTTCCAAATATTCAGGAGAGGCTCATTTCATGCCTCAAGGTACTGAAGGGCATTTCAAAGGAAGAATTGGTTGAAGGAAAGGTGATTACTGTGGGAGCGGCTTATGATTTTCATCATTGGTTTTGGGCAGTGACAATACAGAGAGAGGTTCTGGAGAAGGAAAAGGCAGATGGGCTTAGAGTTGAAGAGCAAGTTAAAGAAATCTGGAGGAAGATTTATATAATAGCTGTAGATGTGTTTGACAAAGAGATTTTTAGGGAAAATGACATGCAGCTGGAGAGGTTGAAACATAAGGTTTAGGAAGTTTTCTTCTCTACTACCAAACCAATTCTCAGACAGGATATCACAAAAGTGGCGAATCTCTTGTCCATCCAGGATGATTTTGTGAGACAAGAAGCGGATTGGGAGAACACCTTCGCCAAATGTGTTGAGGATTTGGACAGACTTGAATTCAGGATAAGCATGCTGCCGCTAGTCACGATGGAGGAAGTCATCACAATCGTGTCCAGATTCGTTGAGCACAATGCTGCCCAAGAAGATAGGGATGCCTTCCCTTGAAGATAGCTCCAACTATTTGTTCACTACTTGTTTACTGGTTGTCAATTGATGTTATTTTGGGAAACCCTAATTAGGGTTGAGTTGTATTAATCTTGGCCTTTCGTTTGATTCTGAAAACTCTATTTAAACTTGTGATCTCTCACTTTCATTTGTGTGGAGACAATGTATGAAATTGTTGCATTAAGACTATTTTCGATAATAAAAGATCTTATGCATGATTTTCTTTGAACCACTTTTATTGTCAAGTATTAAGCAAGGTTGCATAACTTCTTCTACCATAGATTAGAATTAGGTTACAATTAAGTAGAATTTACTTTGAATGTTTGTTAAGTGAATGTGAGATTGATCGTATAGATTAAATGGTGAAATATTACTCATACTTTCTTTGGATGGATGATTTTCATTTGATGCGTAAAGTTAGCTTGAGCTTGTGATTGTGGATGCTTAACTTCAGTTTTATTTGAGGCTTGAAAATTATAATCACACCCTTTGAAGATTGCACCCACTTTGCGTAGTTGTCCCAGGGATGCTAAACAAAGCGTGGTTACTCCTTTCACCTGGTATTTACTATCTCTTGAATTCCTAGGAGTATGATAGGTCCTCTAAACCCTTATCTTTTGCATTGTTTTTGAGATCCAAACTGAAAGTCCTAACCGAAGAAGCCTTTAATGATAAATCCGTCTAAGTCCCGAACTTGTGAGGAATCCTTTAACGTAAGTCCCTTTGTGTATTACCAACAAATCACAACACCCATTGAGCTTATCCACATGTCATGACCTGACGAAAGAAACCTTGGAGTCACCATATGATCTTCTCACAATCTTAGCATACGCGGTGACTTTTTTCAAGAGAGGATAGAGTGTCTTTGGACATTTTATTCGGTGTGTTTGGTGGATGATAAAACATACACCAACATACCCAAGGGTTCCCCCAAAAAAACAAAAAAACAAAAAAAATATTTAATACATTTTTATAAACAAAAAAACATTTTTTATGTAAGTTAACAAGAAACAGTTAGGTAATTGGTGTAGTAATAGGAAATGCCAGCTTTTTGGAGACATTGGGTATGGTTTGCTATTAAATGTATATGTATATGTGTAATGCCCTGCCGTGTGAACCCCAAAAGGACAACAAACACTGTACAATTTTTATTTTTTTTTGAAAGTGAAACATTGCGGAACATTGCATATGATGAATGTGTGCACACATTACACAAAAAGCAATTATGCATTTACTAAATCTTTCACGTCCTCTGGGGTACATGAAACGGTCATTACAAATCATAAACTTTTATCAAATGGAAGAGACTAAACAACCAAGAACACATAGTGATGACACACTACTATTAATGATCACAAGCATGGAAAATGATACATCATTTCATTGCAATTCAAATCACAATTCCATAATACAACTACAGAGCATATTTCCACAGATACAGCATATCAAAGATACAATAGTTCATCACATAATTTTTCCCTAATATCAATGGGAGAAGTACATTGAGTACATGAATGGGAAATTAATGAAAAATAAGGTACAAAGTGACCAATCTCATGCCCACATTTTACACACTAAACAACAAGGCAAAACTGTAGCATCTTTCCTAATTTTGCAATAATTTTTACTTTATTTTATTTTATTTTAATTTTTGTTTACTTATAAGACAACAACAACACAATTCACTACTTATAGCTATATTTAATGATCACACAAGTTACAAGAAAAGATAGAAGTGATTTACTAACTTTGGCAATAGAGTCTACTTAGGTCAGCTTAACATACCTCTTACATTCTATTTTATCAACAAGTCCTTGCTCCCAATGCCTATACCTACAAGGTCTACATGACTTGGCACACACATAGGATCAAAGATAGTTAGCACATGATTATTAAGAGAAGCTATATAAATCAATGATAGTTTTTACGTTATCGGGAATAAACGACAAGTCTCAAACAAGACTCAGAAGAACAGTCCTAGGGGCCTGACCTAATGCCTCAGGGGCTCATCACTTGATGGCCTTTCCTACGTATATAATTCGCAGAGGCACCGTAGTTCGACAACTTGAGTTGCTCCAACTCACCCAAATGGGATATAACCATTAGTTTCCAATGAACGACTCGACTTTCTTCATACGCATAACACTATAACACTAACATAAAACAACATGCAACGAGTACAACATTGCTTGATTAGGAGACTCTTTCGAACAGTTTCAAAAAAATACTCACAACAACAAGGGTGTACCAATGCATAAAAGCCACCAAACAAATACACATGTGAGGCATGAACCATCTCACTCATAATCATAACCAAAGGCAAGGAAAATCATGGAACATGGTACACCCACGAACTCAAATTAGAAATACGATCAATGGAACACAAAGGTCTAATCATGGGAAGATTCTACACGAAATAGGTTTCCCATCGCCTTTGGAAGCCTAACAATCTACCACCCATAACTTATCAAAGGGGAGTGGCTTAAGCATTTACGGGTTCCCAACTTATCCAAAACATGCCTATACATAAAGATTACCTCAAAAGCAAAATAAAGCAAAAGGAAGGTAAGATCAACATGGAACCACTAGTATGCATAAGAAATCAATTCCAACGAGCACTCAAAGTATAACCAAAATAAATATCCAAACATGTTCAAAAGGACTATACATACCCACTTATTTGAGCGTGAACATAATCCAAACTTATTAAAGATAATGTAATAAATAATTAAATAATCCACTATGATTAAAAGCATTTCCTTTATAATATATTTTAAATAGATAAGCACTTGGGAAAACCTATAGTATTCAAAACATCAGTTTTCTTTTGATTTAAAATTCATAGC
>VDFB02102961.1:0-27135 GCA_007258455.2 Sequoia sempervirens
AATCCTAGCTCTCCATTCAAATTTACATCTTGACATTCCATTTTCCTCCTAGTAAATCTAATTAATGAGAGACCTCCCCTCCCATTTAACAACACATTTTCATGCTAATAAATCTAATCATACCCTTATGCTATCAAATCAATGGCATGATTATAAAGAACACCCACATCTCTATATTATAGTTTATCTAAAAAACCAATAAGAAAAATATAAATGTTGTGTTATTTACTTTTAATTTGTGTCTTCATTTATTGTATTGGTTGATTTTTTATAACATAGTTTTTATTTGAGCTTTGTATGATTTCATGTTACTAATCCATTGTGTGAGGATTTGTACAAGAATAATTGTGTGGCTAATGACTTTTTATGTTACAGCTGGTGGAATGCAGAGTTTTATTTGGCTCTAGTATTTGAATTACTTCCTTGCAAAATTTTCTAGTCCTTATTGGTTGTTGGTTTGATTTGGTCTCTTGGTTTATTCAGAATCAAGAAGCTAAAATTTATTTCTCTGAATGGAATTAAGCTAACATTGAATCTGTGTTTACAAAAGGAGAAAAAAAAGATTCCAACTCAATCAAGAGAGCTTGAATTATCTATTTTGTGGAGTTTAAATCAGTTGGATTGTTGCATTTAAATGACTTGACTCGCTGGATTAAAGTAATTCAAAATTCTTACACAAATTGTTTAAATCTCCAAATTTTAATTTCCTAAGTCTTTGAGTTTAAATTTTTTAGATTTCTAGATTGATTGGTTTTAAATTTTCTAGTCTAACTCACATTAAAATGGTTCAAGTCTTTAATTTTCAAGGCATCGACAAATACAATTTCATGGTTAGCATATGACTCATTTTTGTGCTTATCATCTTGTGCTCGCAATTTGAAACATTAGAGGTATCCAAGTTAGTCCAAGACATCTATTAAGAAATTATTGACTTTGTGGTTTTGGAGGACACATGTCAAAGAATTGATTATTGATCTTTTATAGTTTTGGATGTTCTATCTTTTTCATTATTTTCTGACTAAAATTCATTTTCTCATTTCAATTAGGGTTAATTAATTTATATATTTTTTAATCTTGAAATGCTAAATGTGTATGCTCTCATATCATGTCTTAGGATGATTTTGGGGATCAAAAGTAAATATCATCTCTTTTTTATAAGGTTTTTCTAGAGGTTTCATCACCCTAGAAGATGACTCAGATCACATGAATCTAGTGGGGTATATAAATGGAGAGAATGAAAGTTGTACCTCAAAAGAGCCATCATCATGTTTGGAATAACCTTGGGGTCATTGTTTCATTAGAACATAAGGTTAAGTAAAATTTACTTGTTACATATTTATAATTGGGTTCTTGTTCATGAATTTAGACCCTATGCACCTTTGAGGTATATTCCATCCACCATCTCTTTTTGTGGTGTATCGAATAGTAGTTAGGCTTATAAAGTTACCCATAAAGTGCTTCCAAGTGGTAGAGGTAGAGATAATCTTGGGCAAGGCTTTAGCCTCCAAGGTAAGGGGTGCATATGTGGCCCATGACTTTGCATTTTTTTAGCTACCCACACCCTTGGTATATGATATATATGTGGGTCCATAAGGATTGATAAGCCCTTATTGAATGATTTTAATCTTGTTGTTGTGTCTTCTTGGTTGAGTGTTGTGAATACTAAGTGCTTGCTTGTGAGCCTGCAAACTAATTTAAGTTTTTGAAAACCAATTGTTTGTTTAAAGCCATTATTCAAATTGGTATCTTTGAAATAAAAGTTAAAGCCAAAGTTACCTCATCATACATAGTCCTAGCCCAACATTAGGCCAAAAAATTTCACCTTTCCATACTACTCACAAATTTAGTCCATTAACCCTAACCCAAACAAGTCCATCCCATTTCACATCATGCCCATAGTCTATTCTCATTAATCCTTTCAAATCTTAATCCATTATCCCTAGTCCACACCATTATCTTCCAAAACCACTATCCATAGTCCTTGTTCACTATCCTTTGAACTCCATTATCCATAGGCCATTTTCCCATGGTTCATTATCCATTTTCTCTAACTCTATTAGCCTTAACCTACATCTATAGCCATAATACAAGCTCTAGTCAAGTAAGAAACCACCTCATTTCATCATAATTTTAGTCCAAAACCTAGTCCATTCTCCATAGTCCATATCCACTATCTTCCAAAACATTAGTCCTTGTCCATAATATTCATCCATTAATCTTCCCAAACTCTAAATCCATAATACATAACCCTTACCCATTTATCCTTTCATCTTATCTCCATTCCACATCTACATCTTATCCCACACTTTATAATTTTTTCCTAATCACCTCATCAATACCATACCTTATTTCACACCTTAGGACTTTGTCCTAATCACTTCATCCACATCAGACATTATCCCAAACCTTAGGAATTATGTCCTAATCACTTCTTTTATCACCCTCACATTATCCAAACTTTAGGAATTTCATCCTAATAATCTTATCCATCATCTTCATATTATCCCTAAACCTTAGGAATTTTATCCTAATCACCTTATTCGTCATCTTCATATTATCCCAAACCTTAGGAATTTTTTCCTAATCATCTCATCTACATCTCATATTATCCCAAAACTTGGGTATGTTTTCCCTAATCACCTCATCCACCTCTCATACTATCCCACACCTTGGGATTTTTGTCCTAATCACCTCACGCACATCCAACATTAGTCCAATCCTAAGGATTTTTTTTCTTAATCTTACCTGCCCATATTAAGCATTAGTCTCATTCATCCATCCACATTTACCTTCGTCCATCCCTTAGATCATTCAAGTCAAACATATAACTCACAAACTTTAGTTAATTCAAACAAATCCTTTCTAAAGCCTTAATCCATATCCATTATCACAAATTAAACATAACCTTAGGAATTTGGTCCTACTTACCCATTCATTTTGACCTCAATCCATCCTTTAGGTTCATCACTATTCCAAATAAAACCTTAGTCCTTCCCACACCATAAAAACCAACCTTGGATCCTTAGTCTTAATCCAATACCCAAATCAATCCTCCAAAAATTAAAATCCATTTCTATTTTCAAATCACCACATCCAACCTTTAACTTCAAAGGGCTTACCCTTTGCTACTCATTGATCCACATCTCATCCCCCAACCAAATTTAAATTCACCCATTATACAAGTTGTACCACACTCCATAAAACATCCAAAAGACCAAATCCAATTTTATGGGAGTCTTAGGTCATCTGTGAACATTAAGTTACCTCATACTCACTTTCATAATTCAACACTCTACCATCTTTAAACAAAATCCTTGAAAAATTTAAAACCGACCTTTGGATTCCACTTTTAACCAAAATAAATCCAAAACCATTATCTAGGACTCTTAATTATCATAGAGCCAAACATCTACTCATGGGGACCCTTAATTATACTATGGCCCATAATCCATCCACTAGGGATCTACAACCATTTGTAGGTTCAAAAATATTGAAAATAATCCAAACATCTCTAGGGCCCACAAATGTGTCACATCCATAGTTTAATTAGCAAATCAACCCTTCCATCCACATAGTTTACCAAACCATCCATTTCCACCTTTTGGAGTCATCCAATCTATCCAAATTATCTATACACATCCTCTAAAGATCACCCATAAGATTACCTAAGGCTATTGTGTATTTGGGATTTAACATCCCTTTCCAACATATCATCCAATCCAACCACAAATTTTGATTGTGGGTCTAGAAGATTTCCCCCTTTCTTCACTCATTTGATCCAAAATATAATTCATAAACTATCACCACCCATCCTTTGTTGCATCAAATATTAAAACCAACACTAATGGATCCCATCACAAGGAAAACTGCTAAACTTAAAATTCTTGAAGAAAATCACTTCCATAGACAATCCATCATAGAATGGTTCCCTTTCCTAGGAGAGCCATCCCAACCCCACCATTGAGATAATGACATTGATGAGGAAACTCCTAATCAACCTATGTAAACCATTTATTGAAACAACATCCTTAGTTTTAAACAAGAATGCAACCTCATGAAATTGAAATAAGTAAAGATGCAATCCTTAGACAAGTATTAAATTATGGGCTAAATTACCACCTGATTATGACCTCTCGATCCTTAATAACATAGTGTACCCTGACCCTTAAATCATGACCATGCCCATACTAACCTTCATCTATACCACAAAATCACATACTAAATTTGATATTCCTTCACCATGAAGGGAAAGGACACACAAGAAGACCATGTCCAACATCCAACATGAGCATCCAACCAAAATAATTTCCAAAATCCCCCATCCAAAATATATCCACATCTACCATTAACACATGATCAAAGGTCAATCAACATACCTCTCAAGTTGAATATATATTGTAAGTAGTAGGTGAAGATGCTCATAGTTACCATTAGGTGGATGGTATCTATTTTTAATATTAATAATAAAAAGTAATACCATATTTTAATATTAATCATCATGGACATATTAGTCCATTAATATTAATATTAATAAGCATATAAATAATAATTTACTAAATAAAGTCACTTTTGTGGGATTTGGAAAGTGAGAATTCCACTTTACACCCATAAGTCGCTACATGAATTTTACTTTTTTTTTTGACAGGTTTGATTCCTATTGTCAAATATTAAAGTTGTTAACATCATAACACATACAAGAACATGTGCTTGATAAAATATATCTTTTAATCAAGAGACATAGATGAAAGTAAAAATTTTGGAATAGGAGACCAAAATTCATTCTATTCGCTTGAATATGGTATGAACCTAAACATTATTCTTTGTTATTTTGGATAAATGATATACCACTCAAGTCTTCTCACAAGTCATTCTAGTATGAGGTTGGGTTTTCTTTCTTCTATAAATACTTTTGGAAACCGTTGTTTTTCTATGAGGTAATTTTTTTTTTTGGCAATAAGTGTTGTCATTAATGTCAACTCAAGATGTGTTGTCATTGATGCTAAATGCGAATGTTGAAGGTTGTACTTCCTCCAGAGATATGGAAAGTGTAGTAATATAGTCAACAATTTAGTATGTGGTTGAAATGGTATCAGTCTGATGTCCAAGTATGTTGCAGAAGAAGGTACGCTAGTTTTTTCATGTGTGCAATTTTTCTACATTGACATAGTTCTTGTTTGGTGTACCACACATTGAGATAAGTTGCAGAAGATTGGTGAAGGCATTTACATTGCATACCTTATGACAGAGTCATGATAGTTTGGTCCACAAACCTCCGTTGTGCAAGCCTTTTTCTTGCAATTTAGAATTTAAGATGGTCAAGATGTGAAGGTGTTATATCCAAGGTTTCAAGTCATCACACCTTCTACAGTGAAATTTATAAGTAACAATGTTTCGATTTGTTCTCTAGCAATATAAAATGTTGATGAAGCACTATTGGGATGCTTTGCATTCCTCTAGCGAGACATATGTGTCTGTGCAAACTTGGGGATATGTTCATAAAGGTATATGAATTCATCCTAACAAGTCTCAAGTGTTTTGGTGGTCCACAAGATCAGTTTTCAAATAATAGTTTGCTATAGTTTATCTAGAATGCTTTGTTCTTGTATATTTAGTGGGTTTCTCATCTTGCACTAGCATATGATGATCAATTTATTCATGAGAAGGTTGAAGAGATATTATGTATGGACTACAATACTTGCATCTTGATCAACGTGATGGTTTTGATCTCTCCTCGATGGTGTAAAGTTGTACATAAGGTAGTTTTGGCGGTGTTATCGTTATTTAGGCCAACATACTTGTTTCCTCCATCAACAATTGATCTTGATTAATTAATTTTGATTTGGAGGATATGCTATGATATGTTTGGGTCTTGTAATGTCATGTGTCAATCCACAATTATTTTTCCTACAATATTATACATGTTTGGAGCTGACCAATGTGGTATCATACGTTTCCTCTAAAAGGTTATATTGGAGCTAACCTAATTGAGGTTTTGTGTTGTTGCGGGGGATATACATAAAATATCAAATTCATTTGTGAAGGAGTGATAGTTGAGAGAGGTGTGAAAGAGCAACATGTTGAAAATGATGTTGGAACACAATAATCTACTGAGAGGGGGGGTGAATCAGTAGATCAATTAAAACTAATTACTTTTAACCCTTTATGTAGATTTACTAAACACACAAAGAGATAAATATACATACACACAAAAGCCCATAACACAAGATATACGTGGAAAACCCAAGATGGGAAAAATTGGGATGACAAAAGTTGCTTGAATCTACTGCTCAAATCTAATATCACAATAGAAATATCTGATTACTAAGTTTAAGGGCACCAACCCTAAGAAGAAACCAATCCCATGGTTTTAGGAGCACCAACTCCAAGGAAGCACTAACTCCTTGATTTAGGAGCACCAACACCAAGGAGACACAAATCCCTTGCATTGAGCACCAACTCAGTTATTTGATGGCACCAACTAATCATATTTACAATCAAGATAATACAATTTGTTATATTGAACACAATTCAATGTTGCAACTCTAATTGCAATTTCTCAACTCTTTGTTGCAATCTCTACAAATAAAATCTCTACTCTGCACAACTCTTTCTCTTCTCTGCTTCTCTTCTTTTCCCCTTTAACTGCTCTGCACCTTGAATGGAAACTCTTGATGATGATCTCTATTTTTGATTGGGTTTCACTCTATCTTAGTATGTGCATTCTTTGTCCACTCCTTGGCTATCTCTCTTTCTCCGCTACATGCATTCACCAACCCTTAGTCAATTTTTTGATTGAATCTTTTCTCATACCTTCACCAACCTATAGTAATTGCATTGAGCCACACACTACATGTACAAATATATGCTAGGGTTTACTTACTTTCTATCTTCTCCAACGAGCTTCCTATACATAGTGCCACACACACACCTCTTCTAATTAATTGAATGGAAATGTTCAAAACCCTAAACTTGATATGCATTTAATGCCATATCCTTGTATGTCCAATATAATTCTAATCTCGACCATCTTTGCAATTTGTGCCACTGCTTTGCAAGTCACATCGCCAATCAACTGGTCATTGGAATAGGTAAACCAATTAAATTCATTCTCTGTGTTGGCTACCAGACCTAATCCATATTCATACTGACATACTCATTACAGATCTTCAAATTTAAACTTGGGCTATTGATCCGAGTTCTTCATGCTATAATCCATCGATATCCTTCATCTAATCCAACTTTAAAACACAACCATTGGGTTAAATTATTTTAAACATGCACCTTTGATCGCCATTGCATTCACTTAATGTATCACTTCACTTAGGGCATCAACCTCTATTTTTGCAATGTGAAGCTGAAGTGTGATTGCCACCTGATCTTCAACTCATAATCTCTGCCATTGAACTCCCATCACATTCATTTTTCCTAGTGCAACTTCGTTTGTGCACAAAGGATGTTATTTGGGATACAAAGAAATATTACAATGCAATAGAAAATTTCCATTTGTCTCGAAAAGCACATGTCTTCCTTATTGCTCCACACTTTAAAGAGGGGACCCACCAAAGTCTTCATCACAACCATTTAGTGTATTGTTGAAAGCTTCATGACTTGAGGGAGGTTAAATTCCATGTAAACACACCTTGGATGCAGCCTCCTTTTGCCATCTGTCCCTACTCATGTCATCCTCCACTATCCTTCTTCCCATCATGTATCACATATATGAGTTGAGTGGTTAAACACAAAAACATGATGAACTGAAGTCTTGTGATGCAATGTCAGCCCTTGATCTCCAAGGACCTCTATGCAGACTGTTGATCTTTGATTATCACACATCACAAATTGCATAATTCCCATTTTCTTCATAACAATGATGTGAAACAATGAAGTAGTGACAATTAGATCTTCTCTGTCTCTCCTCTACTGTTGATTTATCTCTATTGCACATTGCACAAAAACTGGGTTGTGGTAGACACCAAAATGCGATGTACACAACCTTTGTGTTGTATTGCTCGTCGCACATCACAATAGCCCATGCCAAAGTAGACATCAAAACATGATGTGAAGACATCATAGATAGTTGTTGGATCTCACATACTTCGTCCTTTACCATTGAACTTCTTCATTGCACATTGCAAATTAGACATGGTCGCAATGAACTCAAATAATGATACAAAGGAGTGTTGCGACATGGACACTCTGTTGAACCAATCAATAGTACTAGGTAAAGGGACCAATAAATTTGATGACACCAATGACTTAAGATATGAATTAAGCAACCTACAACCACCAACAAATAATCAACTCCAAAATATAAATCCTGATCGACGCCATGACTGCAACACCTTTAGGGTTTTCTGTAAAACCCTAATTCAACTAGAGGGAATAAACAATTCAATTCTAAGCACATTGCATGCCATCTGATCATGCAGACCACACCAATTGAATCCTCTTGAAAAACCCACATTGAATATGCATCCTGTTTTCTTTGCAAACCTCTAGAAGACACCTTTGCAAATTGTGAAAAAATTTCATGACAACTTTGCAATTTTAGAGCAACTTTGTAATATTTTCAAATATTCTCTTCTCTCCATCAATCTCCACAATTCTTCTATACACTTAGCCACTTTCATCAATGACACCTAGGCCTCCACAGATCTCCCCTTTGACATCAATGACACCTTTTGACATCAACATCAACATAAGTTGGATGCTTCTTCATAGTGGTTCATATTTATATTCCTCATTATAATTTTCATGTATCCTGCTTTGAGATAATGATTCTCATTGTAAGGAAGCTAAGGTAGAAAAACAACTTCCTACACTAATCTTGAGAGGAGAATAATGCAAAATTTTTTCAGATCTTTAACAATTATAGAAACTTAAACAAAAATAAACAAAAATATTGTGCATACCACAACACAATGATTTACGCGGGGAAAACCCTTTTAGGAGAAAAACCACAAACTCCAAAAGTCGCCCAATATATTATTCAAAAATCATAAAGATTACAATATACTTGCAAAGCAAGCTTCTCATAGGAGTATCACCACTCAGAGATCTAAAGGCAACACACCTGCTATCAAACTCTCAAAATATATCACAATACACAACATAATACAATTCCCTCATAAAATAGGGTTTCCTTCTAGGGTAAGTTAAGCTGATAAAATATCGGTTGTCGAATCCCCCCATGCCCCCTCATCTTCATCAGCTGAACAATACCTTATGTAATTGCAAGGTTGAGAAATTTTTTCTCAGCACTCATCAGATCCTTTGTATCTTTCCCTAAGATTGTACACCTTAGTCTACAATTCCATAGACAATGAGACTTAAACAACATTGTAATTCTTGTTAGCAGTGAACTACATATATTGTGAGTTAATCCTCACCATGGTTTTTACCTCATTGGGTTTTCCACATAAAAATATTGGTGTCTTTGTGTATTGCATGATTTCTTTTTTTCTCTTCTTTCAATGTATGATGATATGTTTAATTTGCAAATGGGAATGATTAATTTTAATATATGTTGATTCACCCACCTCTTAGTACTACATTGTTCTCAATAATTGGTATTAGAGCCAAGTACCTTTGAGAAGCCTAATAGCTAAGGTAGATCCTGAATTTGAACACATGGGGTCAATAGTAAAGATCAGTGATATGTTCATTTCATAACTAGATCTAGAAGCAATGGAACCCAAAGATGAGACATCAATCTAGATGATTGTAAAGTTGATTTTGAAGGAGAAATTTTATCTTCTCTTGAAGATCTAGATGAAGAAAGATTGCAAAATATCAAATATGAGTGTATGCTAGAAACATTAAAAGAGACAATTGATAAATTGAAGGAAAAATATAAAGAATCAAATGAAATGACCTCATTTTTTAATATATTTTTTTCGTGTAGGGTGAAATTTAATGCTCCTAGAAATTATTTTTATGCATCTTAAATAATTTGAAAAATGACATGAAATAATTGTCAAGTAATAATAGGGTAACAAGTGGTTCTTATGCATATTGAAGAGCTTGTCAAATGGTATGAATTATGTATGATTTACTTGTTTCTACTATTATTTGAATTATCATGCATAATGGCATGATTTTTCTTATCTTTATAATAATATGACAATGATAATATAAAATTCTTATTTTTTCTTAGCATCCAAGAATCTATATAGTATATATTTGATATTGTATCTTTAGGAATTAGTAGTCCATTCTTTTTCCTACTATTGATGAGCTTTAGCGCTTTATGAGTGTAATATTCTCCTTACTATTCATTACTCCATAGGATTTGTCTATCAACATCTCTTCTACCCAACATATCTATTTCTATTGCATCCATAATTTTACCACAATGTAGTCTTAAAATGATCTCCCAGTAATGTTTAGTTAAATTTTGATTAATAGGTAGAGCATCCTCATCTTTAGAATAATTATTTTTTATTATTATAATCTATTTTTTTTTAAAATTTCATGGGTTATAATTGAGTGAATCCCACTTTGATGTAATTTTAGTATCACGAAGTCTCATATCTCTATTTATATTGTGAAATAACTTGTAAAGTAACAACTATAATAAAAAAATTCAACCTAGTTTTATAATTTACATGTAGGTATGGTGGTAAATCTTGGAAATAATCTTATAATAGTTTCCATAGCCCTTGCCTCCATTTTCCCATCTCTTCTTCACTTGGTATTATATGTCTAAAATCTAGTTGCATTTATATAAGTGAAACACTTTCTATTATATTTGGCCTATCCAAATATCCTTCGATGAACTATTTTAGTTGACTTTTGTTATCATGTTCTTCTTTTTCATTTTTGCTTCAACACCTTTATTGAAATATTTAATATGAAAAATACTATACTACTTTCTACCAATGGTAACTCCAATAACACATGACACGCTTCTTGTGCTCAAATAACATTTTAATGTTTTTTTTTTAATTATAAATCTCTTGTACTCTCTTCATGCTATTTTAAATTAAAAATTTAAATGTTTGCAAGTTACATTAACATTTGATGATATGCACATCTAATTTTTTTAACTTTTGTTGTATACTTTACAATATAGTTAATTACATGTCTTGAAAGAACTGGTTACCAATCTACATTTTCTCTACATAATTCAAGTATGTAACAATTATCCATATTTATGCAATGACCATTTATAAGAGGTTCATATATTTATCTCGTATGTTTGGGTGCTCAAATAACTTTGATTCATCTAGATGCAACACCCATGGCGCATTGTACCTAAAAGAAAACACTAACTTGTTACTAAATGAACCAAAGGAAATAGGGTGCTCCACCTTTTAGGAGATGGAACACATAAGGATGGGGGGAATCCTCTTCCTATTTCACTCTTAGTTCATTCAAGGAAACCCTAGAGATCTCAACCTAATGATCGAATTAGGAAAAGAGATGGCTACAAGGTCTCCTTGGGTGTGATTAACAAGGGGGTTCACCACTAAGCAAGTTCTTAGAAAGAAAGAGATGAATGCAATATGCAAATATAGCTATGTAATCGAGGAAATCATAATAAAAAACTGTGAATAAACAAAGTACCTGAAAGACTAGATATTCTTGAAATAAGGTCTGCAATCCTGAAATTATTACTATTGATGTGAACTAGGACTCATACACTAGGTTGGGCGATTCAATCCCAGTTTAGGGTTTAAGGATGAATATGGAATCTATAATTGGTAAACTAGGACCTATAGAAAATGACTGAAAAGTGGTATACTGGGACTCATATGCCCAAGGTGTTAATTTAGTCCCAGTATTAGGGTTTGGATGAAAATATGGCATCCTCTAGTGATCTATATCTTCTCTCCCTTTTGATCTTTGAGTCTGAAATCTTGTATTTTGGTTTGTAGGCGACTTTCCGTTAAGATGACAACTTCTTGACAAATTTCTTCAATCTTGCAACTTAGTCTTCAAAGGATCTTCAAACCTCAAAACACCTAGATTTGCAATCACACATGTAGAGAGAGAAAAATGTTGATTTGTTAGTGGATAGGGGTTTTCCTTGGTCAAACCCCATTTTGGTAATCAAACCTTGAAATGAAATGAAATAGAATGAAAGAATGATGAATGAACAATATGTAATGTTGCAACTCACCAAACCCTTGATATGAATGTTGCAATCTTGTATGAAATGGTTAGCATGAATGTAGATCTTGAATCTTGATTGAATGCTATGAGATAATGTATTTGAATGCTTTTTTGAATCACAAAAACCTACATCAAAAATGTTAGCTCAAGGAACACACATGATGCATGATGACTATGACATGATGCTTGAATCTTGAATGTATCTCCAAAATGCTTGATAATCAACTCTTGAATGCTATTGATCTCATAAACTTGCTATATGAATTCTCTCTTGAAAATATTAGATGTCTTGAAAACTTGTTAGGAGAAATCATGTGAAATAACCTTGTATTTATACTTGTTTATACCCAATTTACCAAAATTAAAACACTACAAGCCGACATTAGATCTAGGAGAATAAAATCCCGACAAGAATTGAATTCAAAATAGTTCCAAGCTAAAGTGAGACTCATATGCCAATTGGGGTTGTATAGGAGCGAATTTGCACCCCTTATGCAAATTCCCCTTTTACACACCCTCACCTTAGAAAATCAAATTCGAAGGTCAAAATTATACATCACCCAACTTCCTTCCATCCATTTGGAATCTATCCCTTGTGTTGGTGAGAGAATATTTGTTGGAGAAGCACGCACGATGTGTAGACGTCCACACGGTGTGCTGTCGTCCTTGACAGATTCTTGCATCTGAATTTGGCAGAGGCGTTACACACCTGATTGGGGTCAATTTGTAACATCCCTCTTAAACCAACCCGACCCAAAAAATGGAAGATTATTCTTGATTCTCCTTTAAATTCATTCATTCTTCACTCAATCCATCCTTTTTTCACATCTCCTAGCAATTCAATCTCACTCTCTAGCATTCACTTCACTCTCAAGAAACATTTTAGCACTCCATTGCAGCAATAATACTCCATCAAATCCACATTGCAAGTGTGAAGCAAGCCATAGAAGCGTGGGATTGGAGTCTTACGAGACCTCCCTTCATCACAGTTGCGGATGTGGTGACTTTGCCAAGTCCATATCTCCTCCATTGGTGAGTGAGATTTTGGGTGGAGGTGGTAACATTTCACTCCTCTCCTTTGTGATTTGGTTGAGTAGCATTGTATTGTATTGTAGTGTGTATTGCTCTCTTTTATTTCCTTTATCACATATTCTAATTCATTTATTTTTGGCCATCTATGGAGGTGGAAACATCAAAATGGGGGTCTGACTAAGGCAGGCCCTTATACAGACCCAACAATTTTCCCCTTCTTGCTTGTGTGTAGGTGAATGCACGTGTGGATCTAGTTGGTGAATATGTGCTTTTGTGAGATTATCTTCATCACCTTAGCTTTCATTTATTTTCTTTATCATCTTCATCTCTATTTCTCATACTTTATCATTATGTTTTTCCCATCAAAACCAACTAGATAGGTTGTTAGTTAGTTTTTAGGTAGTTTGTATTGTGTTTACTATTTTCTAACCATACAGATGCCAATGTGACTGAGAGATGCCAACACACTGTGCTATCATCCCAAAACTGTGCTATCATCCTCGAACAGAGAGCTTTCTGAGACATAGTACTGACTCCAAAAACCAGCTCGCCTAGCCCAAACCCAAACCTAGGATCTATAGAGTGGTAGAAGTATGTTATAGTGCTCATCATTCTTGATCCTTATCCCAAGGAATCTTTTAGAGTGAGCTAAGTTAGGGAAGCCATTCGCTCTTGGCTCTCCATGACCTAGAGCCTTGACATGGTTGGTCCCCCCTCTTACATTTTTGGTGATCTCGATGTGAAGCAATGTCTTCCCATTCATCAGTGTTGAGACTTTTCCCTTGTATCTTGTAATCATTGTACTCCTGAGTGTTGTGAAGATTTATGAGCATGACAACCCAGTCCATGACTTTTGGGTACGTTGTTAGGAGAAGTGTGTGACACCTTCCGATGGAGAAGATGGTCACTTCTAGTTTCTCTATAGGCCTTTTTTCCAGATTTGTCATTGGTCTTTCTACCCAAGAAGAGTTGTCAAGGGGTGAGGTGGGATCTTTCGATGAGAACGACCACGTCCCCACTCCCCCTGTATCTCCTACACCATCATCAGTATATGAGCACAAAGCTGTTCACATTCCTTTAGAACATATCTCTACCCTTAGCAAAGGGCTGGGTGACTTGGAGAATCACCTAGAAAAAGGACGAAAAGTTGGCTAGAGCCGCTCAAGTTATTAGCGAGATAAAGTATATGGTGAGAAAAGACTGAACAAACATAAAAATCCTAGCTAGTCTCTCTAGTCTGACTAAAGCATGTGCCCTTCCAAACAATGCTAAAATTATACAAGGGGCCACTCTTGAAGAATATGAGAGATAGTTAGGAATGTCGATGCCCCCCACGTCTATGTATATGGCCAACACAGTCTTGTCAATCAACATCCCCTCTGCCTCTGAGAGATCCAAAACTATCAAAGCAAACATAATACCCTTAGGTCTTAGTTTCACCCCTCCTATCACCTCTAGTGGTGGAGGTCTTGGCAGGTTGAGTGGTGGGAGCTTTGGTAGTGGAGGTGGCTTCGACAGTGGCTCCATCGGTGGTTCCAAAGGCAGCTCCGATGGTGGCTCTGGAAGAGGTCCCACTAGACCTTTGTCATCCTAAGACCCTATTTTGAACACTCTTCTTTAGAATATGGGTAAGATGCAAAGCTAGTTGGTGAGTCTCTCCCAGGCCTTTGTCCAACCTATCTTTCAACCCTCCTTTCGACATTGTCCATTGTCGATAGCAATCCTAAGCGCTCCCTTCCCACAAGATGGAGATTCCCAAAATCAAGAAGTATGATGGAAAAGAGGACCCAAAAATGCATGTGTCCACCTTTAATGCCATGTGTACAGACTTATTCCATCACGATGTGTTGATGGAAAAACTATTCCCTCAATCTCTTAAGGATACAATGCTCAAATGGTATTGTTCCTTACCTAACAACTCTATTTTCTCATTTGATCAACTTGTAAATCAGTTGATCTAAAAATTCCAAGCCACTATTGGACCAATGATGACCTTTTCAGATCTCGTCTGATAAGATTACTAATTTCATAGCACGGTATCAAGCACTCTTCTCATAAATCTTGTACCCGCTACCCGATTATGACATGCATAAGGTATTCATAAGGAACTTACAAAGACCTTGGCAGGAAAATTTCGCCCTTATGAAATACCCTTCGCACATTTGTGCGCTATGCTACGAGAATATCAACAAACGGTAATCCAGGTCAAGGGATCCTCCTCGCACTCTTGTACAGAAGGGAAATCCATTGCATCGATCTCTAGAAAAGGTAGGGCTATTGTGAATTTAGTAGCCACTACAAATGATAATGGCCTCAAATGCAATAGAAATTTCACAAAGTTAGTAAAATATTATTCTTCCATCTTACAGAGATTGATGAAGGATAAAATCATAGCCTTGGAGAACCCTAAACCTCTCAAGGAACCTTACCCTAGTTGGTATGCTACAAATGCCTTCTGTCAGTACCATTGAGTTAATGAACATGATACTAAATGCTGTATGCTCTTGCATCATGAGATATAGGACCGCATCAAGGACAATACTATTCATCTTGATGTAAATAAAAAAATGCAAATAAATCGATGGAAAAGGAGAATAGTGAGTTGCAGATATACACGAACCCATTTCTGTCACATTTTTCCAACTTAATTATCGATCTCTCTGATTCTACCACTCAGCCCAAGGCATACGTTAACATGGTCACGGTTACTCCTACCATGCAGCCTATGACTAGTTCATCAGACACGACATTCACCTCATAGGATATTCCCTTGAACAACAAGCCTTCTCCCCTCTACATTCCCAGTTGCCTCAATGGAAAAATTGTTATGGTGGTCTTGGTTAACCCCACGAGTCTAGTGAATGTCATTACAGAAGAAACACTATTGATGAATTCATTGCAGAAGGAGTACAAAGAAACAAATTCTACCATCTATACACACGATGGTCTTTGTCTAAAGTCATATGGCTTAATAACTTTGTCTGTCTCATTGGACCTAGGGCTGTAGACATAGTTTTCGATGTTATTCTAGAGTCGTCTTTGTTCAAGCTGAAGCTAGGCATACCTTGGCTAGCTTCCATGAATGGAAGCACCTCTGTCATCCATAAATGTCTAAAATTATCCCATGAAGGTGTTGTGCACGTCATGCATGACATTGGATACCAGTAATTGGTATCTCGTGGGGGCTACTCATTGGATCATTTTTGGCCTTCCCCGGTTGGTTTGCATCCCCCAAGAACATACCTAATTTATAAGAACTATGTGAAGTATAAGATTGGGGGAAAGGGACAATCGAAATTGATCCTTTCGGTAGTGCAACATCCAGTTTCCTCTTCTTGAAAGGGAAAGGAGAAGCTCGCCTCTCCTCAAGATTCCTCTTTCACTACTCTATCTAGAGAGGAATTCTGGATGTCTCCCCTTGGATTCCACCTAGTGAGTCCGATGGTGCCTACTTGGCGTAGACCTAAGATTAGGATATCGAATCTCCCTACCAAACCACTTGGACCTTGGTTCTACTTGTATGGAAAGAGAAAGGATCCCCGTGGGGAATCCTCTATGTCTCGGCCTCCGTGGCCTCCCATCACTTCTGCTCCCAAAGTAGTAAATGAGAAGAGGCCTAATGTCGAGGCACTAGAGTTGAATCCCCCAGTTGTTCCTCAACCTGCTCCTACTGCTCCCGTCCAAGAGCCTATCACTCTACCTAAAATGGCTATAGTGGACACCCCTATGGCTGAACATGAGTCTTCCATCCCTTCATAGCTCCTAGCCTCTAGATCAAAGAGTTACAGAAAGTGCCTTGAACATGAGTGCAAGCATTGGTGAAAGGCTCTGACAACTGAGCAGGCCACTTTGTAGAAGGAAGAGGAGATGACTGCCCTTGCTTTAGGGCCTCCTACTGTGTCCTCCTCTCTCCTCCCCTATGCTTCTATTCAATCTAGTTTAGTCTTGCTTCCATATGCCATTGTGAGTGTGAGTGCGCTTGACCCCAAAAAGGTGTAGGTGTTATCGCTCCTTTGGCTAAGCCTCCCTTGTTGATGTCCCTACCGGACATCCTGCCATTCCCAAAACTCGTGGACATGCCAAAACCTCGGTGGTGTCTGCTACGGTTTTCTCCTCCTCCTCCTCCTTCGTGCCTCTTGCCTCATATGTGGGGATTTCACATCCCCCTACGAAGTAGAAGGTAGACGTTTTCCCTTCTTGTAATGGAGGGCATAAGAGGAGCCCACCTTCTTTGAAGGGTGGTCTTGCACTAGCTTGTTCTGTCCTAGTAATGGAGAAAGTACTAGCTTCCCTTGAGTTTTTCACTACTCCCGAGTCACTTGGTGAGCCAAATGGTGAATCTCGGGCACAACCCTCCCTGTCCATTGAGCTACGACATGACACTCTAGTAAAGTGCATGTTTAACTCTCTAGATGAAATTTTGGCCTTGTCAACGATCTTTGCAAAGTCGTTGACCATAGATCCACAAGAGCCTAGTGGAGAAGACCTTGCAGGGCCTTCTTCCTTATCCCTTGTTGCGGGAGGGTTGAAAGCTCATCCCCTTAATATTCCACCACTATAGGCTTTTCCTCCTTCCCATTATAATGGTCTAGATTGGGAAGCAGATGACCTCTTGGTCGATGAGTGTTAGGGGGAGGCCTCTTCTTTATCTTTAGATTAGATGTGTGTGTGTTGTGATGTGTTCCTAGATGAACCTTGTCACCCTTGTTGGTGCTTGGATACAAGATTGATTTTGTGTCATGAACCTTCTTCTATCTGTATCATCATTCTTCCATGTTTGTATTTGATTTTCGGCAAATTGGGGATGATACAAAGTGTTGGGGGAATTTAGGCTTCCCTTCCATGTTGACCCAATTTTTTTTTTACTGTCTTTCGTGCATTCTTCCTGATTTTGTGGGGATTGATGATCTTTCACCTTGTACCATGGTTACCTATTATTTATATAAGCATGAGAAGATATGACCCCACAAAACTAGATCCCCCTGTATCCTCTGTTTATGATTATCTCTTTCACTCTTTTCTTATCTTTCTCTCTTCTTTGCTTGAGTTATCCCTCGCATGTGTGATAACGCCATTTCTATGATACTTTGATTTTTAGAAAACACATTCGTTGCCAATGAATCTTTTCTCAAAGATCTCGGTAAGCTTTTTCAAAAATCACATTCTCGACTTGGACCCCTAACGGAATGTGTTTCCTTCATCATGGGTTCGTAAAGAAAGAGTTTGAAAACTTTCCTCTGAGGAGGGAGCAACCTTTTCCTATGGGAGAAGCCTCGACCTTCCCATTGTGAGGGGGAATTTTCTTCCTTTCAAATTCCTTGATGAAGTGAACATCTGTCAAAAGGATTCCTTGATGATGAATCAATTTGAGAAAAAATGTCTCTGTTTCACTTTCAAACAACACATCCCTTGAGTGGGCCCCTCTTCATGTCTAGTTCCTGAGGGAGCCCTTTGAAATCCTTCCAATTTGTTGATGGTCTGCGTGACTGTCTGCTTATTTTCCTATGTGGCTACCTTTTTTTTTTTTCTGACATGTTTTATCTTTAGATTAACATTTCGCTTTGCAAGTGCGCCTGTGAAGCCGCTATCCAACTTTGTGGAGTTCCCTTCTCTAGGTTTCCTCCATGTGAGAGATCTTGGGGGATAACTCCTTGTAGGTTTTTGGGCCTATGAGGCACATACTTATTTAGGTTTCCTCCATGTGAGAGACCTTGGGGGATGCCTCCTTGTAGGTCTATGAGCCTGTAAGGCGCTTACTTCATAGGGCTTCCTTCATTTGAGAGATCTTGGGGATTTCCTCCTTATAGGTATGTAGGCTTGTGAGATGCGTTCAACCTACGAGATTTTTCCATCGTTGGTTTGTGGGCCTTGGGTGTACTTTGTGTAGCTTCATAGTTTTGTGGGGGTATGAAGTCTTTTGTCTGAAACTCCTCAGGTAGAGTACCTATGGAGTCCTTTTCCTGTCTTGCACTTTCAAGCTCACCAGATTGTGGTATGCTTCCTCAACAGTTCAGGTATAAATTTCTAACCCTACTAACTCTTTGATCTACTTTATCAAAGCACTCATCAGTACTCGTGCTCGCTAAAGTGGGGGAAAAATGTATAGGACTGAATTTTCACCTCTTACGCAAATTCCCCTTTCAAACACCATCACCTTAGAAAATAAAATTCGAAGGTGAAATTCCACATCACCGAAATGCCTTCCATCCATTTGGAATCTATCCCTTGTATCAGTGAGAGAATGTTTGTCAAGGACGCATACGTGGCGCGTGAACGTCTGCATGGCGCACTGCCATCCCTGATGGATTCCCGCATCTGAAGTTGGTAGAGGAATTACACACCCAATTGGGGTCAATTTGTAACATCCCTCTTCGACCAAATAAACTCAAAAATGGTAGATTCTTCTTCATTCTCCTTTAAATTCATTCATTCTTCACTCAATCCATCCTTTTTTCACATCTCCTAGCAATTCAATCTCACTCTCTAGCATTCACTTCACTCTCAAGCAACATTCAACACTCCATCAACTCCACATTGCAAGTGTGAAGCAAACCATAGAAGCTTGGGCTTGGAGTTTTGCGAGACCTCCCTTCATCAAAGTTGCGGCTGTGGTGACTTTTCCAACTCCATATCTCCTCCATTGGCTAGTGAGCGTTTGGGTGGAGGTGGTAACATTTCACTCCTCTCCTTTGTGATTTGGTTGAGTAGCATTGTATTGTTTTGTAGTGTGTATTGCTCTCTTTTCTTTCCTTTATCACATATTCTACTTCGTTGATTTCTAGTTGTCTGTGGAGGTGGAAACAACAAAATGGGGGTTTGATTGAGGCAGATCCCTATACAACCCCAACAATTTTCCTCTTCTTGCTTGTGTGTTGGTGAATGTACATGTGGAGCTAGCTGGCGAACAAGAAATTTTGTGAGATTATCTTCATCACCTTAGCTTTCATTTATTTTCTTTATCATCTTCGTCTCTATTTCTCATACTTTATCATTTTGTTTTTCCTGTCAAAACCAACTACCTAGGCTTTCAGTTAGTTTTTAGGTAGTTTGTATTATGCTTACTGTTTTCTGACTGTACAGACACCAACATGCCTGAGAGACACCAACACACCGCGCTATCATCCTAGAACCACATCGTCATCCTTAGATAGAGAACTGTTTGAGACACAGTACCAAATCCAAAAACCAACTCACCTAGCCCAAACCCAAATCTAGGATCTATAGAGTGGTAGAAGTACATTATAGTGCTCATCATTCTCAATCTTTGTCCCAAGGCATCTTTTAGAGTGAGGTAAGTTAGGGAAGCCCTCTTCTCTCGAATCTTTGTGACCTAGAGCCTTGACGTGGTTGGTCCCCCCCTCTTACAAGGGCGTATGAGTCCTTGTATCCTAGGCTTGGGACACAAATTTCAAGAAATGTTAATTTCTATTCCAAATTTAGGATCAGGCCTTGAGACTTAGGTGGGACCCATACGCCCAAGGTGGCGTATGAGTCCTAAATCACTAAATCTAGAGCACACAACCCAAAATCATGAATTATGATTGTTATTGGTTAGCCTAATTTTAGCAGGGAGGGCCCAAAAATTGTGAAAATGTAAAGGGATACATTTTTCTACTCTACACTAAATATATAAAGGAATTCTAATTATTTATTGTTTTTGATTAAAAAAAAGGGAAGGGCCCTAATCCCATTACAAAAAAAAATAGCATAGAAACAAAAAACTAGAGAGAGACACCTCAAGCACTAGAGCTTGAGCCCAACAACTTTTCTCCCAAGGGCTTGTCAAGTGAAACATAGTCCTTTTTAGGAGTACATTTCTTCCTACATTGTACAACTGTCCAAGAAGAATCAATAACTAGATTTGAATCATTTAAATATCTAGGGGGAGAAGGCCCTTTAAAGTTACTAATAGATGGAGCAACACGAATCATAGTAGAGACAACCTTGTCCAAAGTTGGAGGAGAAAAATCCACAAGAGATGCAACACCTTCAACGATAGGAATCACAGTATAAACAACCTTGTCCTTGAAATCAGAGTAGTAGGAGCCACAGGAGAGGCAACACCATCAACTGCAAGACTATTTTTTTGAGCAGAAGGAGGAGGTCTAAAATCCTCACTACCAGTAGAAGATACATCATCAACGTACATGATTAGATGATCCTAGAGTGAATTCTTCCACCAAGTGGAGGAAGAAACATGGTGAGATCCATGAGGACAGTCACAAGCCAAGTGACCAATAGCAAAAAAATGTTTGCAACAAAACAAGATTCCTTCATAATCCACAAGCTGAGACCAAGACCAAGCATTAACTTGAAGCACAACCTCACCAAGTAATGCTTGAGTCAAACCAACCTCTACCAAAATCCGACCATAGGAGGTGTGAGTAAATTTCATGGAAGCAATGTCCACTTTCAAGAACCTACCGAGAGCATTACCAACACCTTCAAAAGTAGAGGGGCACCAAAACTATAAGGGAAGATAAGGAAATCTCACCCAAATAGGTATAACATGATACCCAATGTACTAATATCTAAATTTTTATTAATTTATTGTTACAACATATCTAAATGTATTAATATATTACCTAGAAACCATCATTCCATTTTTCTTACATTGGAAAGAAACATCTTTAGAAAATTTATGACTTTCAACATAGTTGAATAATTTTTTAGTCATATTGAAAGTCCATTTGAGAAAGCTATTACATGTATTTTGAAGACATGGATGTTGTGTTAAATTTTGTAGTATCTATCATAAAATATATCTACATAGGAAAGAATCTATATAAAACCTTGATGTTGCATCACACCACATAATTTTGACATAAAAAAATATTTATTCTTCATCAAAGTTCCAAGCACTTGTGGTCATAACATATGGTATTTTTAAGTGATGATAGTGTTGCTTCCTTTGTCCACAAAAGTGTGGACCCTCTATAGTCAAATCAAGGGGTTAAATTTTGGGAACTTGAGAAACATCATTGAGAAAATTTGCAAGTTTGACCATGATATTACCCTTTTTATACCCAATCTCTAACCATAATTAATAATGAGGTCATGTGTTATTGTATTTAAATATTTTTAAGTCAAAAGTATGCTATAACCCCTTAATAGAACAAAATTTATTATTTAAGATTGTCAAAGGACATGATCATTTCATGAATCTCTTCACTTATACCTTATGATGTATATTATCATGTCAAGAGGTGTTGAATAGTGGAATCAAGGACCAACATGTCATGATTGTGTTAAAAAATATATTTAGAGTTGAAATCTATTTTAAAATATTAAAACTATAGAACTCTTGAATAAATAAAATAAGTATTAATTAAATAAAATAGTTGTAAAATAAAATAAAATAAATCTTAAGAAAATCAAATAAATATTATCTAAATAAAGTACATTCAAGCTAATTGTGAACATAAAAACTAAAACACAACCAACATATGGGTATGCGCACCAAGTTATGACACAAAAATGGCTCTTAAGATGCCACTTTTTTTTCTTCTGAAATAAAAAAAGTCTGATGTTCATGAGAAAATGAAGATAGTTACACTTAAAATTTGAAGATGCAACAAGAACAAGAGTTGTGCTTCAAATCTAATTTCTAAGCTACTATTTTTTTTGAAAATAATGAAGTTTAAGGGTTTGAAAAAGGGAGGTCACCAAAAGTGGTCCCATTTTTATAAAAAATAGTATAGTGTTTGTTGTGACCTCCCTAAAAAGAACTTTTTTTAGAATTTCAGAAATTTGAATGGTGAGAAATTAGTCAACACCATGTAGTTTATCCTGATTTTTCAACTAATTTTTTAATGAATACATAATATTTTATAAATTTTTGAAGTGGACACATCCTGAAAAGCTGAAATTTGAGCATGTCCTCCCCCACTCCCCCCCCACCTCAATTTTTTTTGAAAACTAATTGAAAATCAATTTTTTTTTCATTACGTGTAGAATGGAGTCTAGTTTATAATTTTTTTCTTTTTTTCAAAATTTGATGAACAAGTAAAAATCTATACCAAAACTAGCACACGTTGATTTTTGAAAAAAAATGGAGGCACTAATAAGAGAAGTTATAGATGAAAACCTTAACATTTAATCAAAACATATAAAAAAATTATATATTTAGATAGCTAAGAGAGAGCCTAACATCATCATAGTTTTTTTATAAACTTGCATTGAAAGATGTGCAAACCTGATGGAGAGCACGACCAAAAATGTGTGAAATTTTGTTACCCTTTCACAAAATCAAGTCCTTGGCATGAAATGGTTATCCAACCCTTTGGGCTAGATGCCCAAGGAAAAATCCAATCCTTTGGGTTGGTATTTCCAAATGCAACTCATTTGGCAAGTGGAAAATTTGGTGCTCACCAGATTAGGTGCATCATTTGGCAAGCTCCAAATTTGATGCTAGCCAAATGAAGTACATCATTTGGAAAGAAATTTTTTTGGCGCTTGTCAAATGTGAAGCATGACTTTTTGGAATGCTTTTTTTGAACTCTTTCATTTTTCATTTTTCTTTGTCTTTTTCTTTCTCTTTCTCTACTAGGGAAACTATATACATGAAATAAACATTTAAAGAAATTTACATATGGACATTTACTTTCTTATAATTTAAGTTATATTTCATGTATATAGTTTCAAGATGTTTGAGAGTGGTTTTATATCTCTTGAGTTATAATTCATATTATAGTTTTTGGAAGATCTTATAATTTTTCAGAGTTAGTCAAATTTCAGTAATCAACATGTCAAATTTTAGTAATCAAGAGGTCAAATTTCAGTAATCAACAAGTTGTATCACCTCTCTCTCTCTCTCTATCTCACTCATTTTCATCTCTTATGCTCTAGACCTCTCTGTCTCACTATCTCCATCCCTTTATCTGACTCTCTCTCCCTTGAGCTCAATAATTACCTCTCTACATGTCCATCTCTCTCTCTCTCTCTCTCTCTCTCTCTCTCTCTCTCTCTCTCTCTCTCTCTCTCTCTCTCTCTCTCTCTCCCCCCTTTCCCTCTCCAATCTCTATCTCCCACCCTCCCTCCTTCCCTCTCTACATCTCTCTATCTCCCCTCCCTCCCCTTCTCCCCTTCTCCCCTCCCTCCCCTTCTATCTCTATATATATCTCTCTATACTCTCTATCTTACCACTCTATATCCCTACCTCTCCCTCCCCCCTCTCTCTCTCCCTTCCACCAACCTTCACTCTTTGATTCTCTCTATCTAACCTATCCCTCCCTCCCTCTCTCAATCTCTCTACTTTCCTTGTTACCTCTCTACTTCTCTCTCTATCACATCCCTTTATCACTTCCCTCTCTTGCCTCTCTATCTTGCCTCTCTCTCTCTCCTCCCCTCCCTCTCCCCTTCCCTCTCTAATCTCTTTCTCTCTATCTCACCTCTCTCCTACCCTATCCCTCCCTCCTCCTCCTCTCTATCCTCACCTCTCTCTCTCCCTCCCTCCATACCTCTCCTTACCTCTCTACTTCTCTTTATCTCCCCTGCTCTCTCTAATACCTCTCTCTCTCTCACCTATCTGCTCTCTCTACCTATCTCTCCTCTCTACTATCTATCTCAACTATCACTATTTACCTCTCTCCCCTCTCTCTCTTTCTATCTCTCTCTATCTCTCTCTGCCTCTCTATCTCAACTCTCTCTCAACTCTCTCTCCCGCCCTCCTTCCCTCTCCTTCCCTCTCTACTTCTCTCTATCTCCCACTCCCTCTCTATACCTACCTCTCTCTATTGATCTCTCTCTCACCTCTCTCTCTCTCCATCCCTACCTCTCCCTCCATCTCCCCTTCCCTCTCTACTCTCTAACTATATATCCCTCTATATTTCGTTCTCTCTCCCTCCCTCTCAATCTCTCCACCTCTCTTCTATCACTTCTCTCTCTCATTTCTCCCTCCCTCCCTCCCTCTCCCCCCCCTCTCTCTCTCCCTCTCTCTCTCTCTCTCACTCTCTCTCTCTCTCTCTCCTTCCCTCTCTACTCTCTATCTCAACTCTCTCTCCCTAAATCTCTATCCCTCCCTTTCTTTCTCTCTCTCTCTCTCTCTCTCTCTCCTCCTTTCTATCTCTCAACTCCCTCTCTCTACCTACCTCTCTCTCTTTCCCCTCTTTCTATCTCTCCTTTCCCTCTCTCTACCTATCTCTCCCTCTCTAAGTATATCTATTTCAACTATCCCTCTTTACCTCTCCCTCCCTCCACTCTCTTTCCCTCCCTCCCTCTATCACACCTCTCTCTCTCTCTATCTCACCTCTCTCTCCCTCCCTCCCTACCTCTCCCTCCTCTCCTTCCCTCTCTACTTCTCTCTATCTCCCCTCTCCATCTCTCTACCTACCTCTCACTCTATAACTACACACCACTCTCTCTACCTATATCTCCCCTCTCCCTCTATCTCACCTATACCTCTTTGCCTCTATGTCCCTCCCATCTCTCTCTCTCTCTCCCACCCTCTCTCTTCTCTATTTGATGTGAACCAAGATGTGATGCAAAAAGGGGAGGAAGGTGGGGAGAATGAGAGAGAGAGGGAAGGAGGGAGGGAGAGGTAGAGAGATAAAGAGGAGAGAGTGAGAGAGAAAGAGCCTGGGAGAGAGAGGAGGGAGGGAGGGAGAGGGAGTAGAGAGGGAGGGAGAAGTGAGAGAGAGGTGATAGAGAGAAATAGAGAGGGAAGGAGGGAAGGAGGGAGAGAGAAAGAGGTGTAGAGAGGGAAGGTGGGTGAGAGGAAGGAAGAGATACAAATAGAGAGAGAGGGAAGGAGGGAGGGAGGGAAAGAGAGGTGAGATAAAGAGCAGAGCAGAGAGAGAGAGAGATAGAAAGAGGGAGGGAAGGAGAGGCGAGATAGACAGAAGTAGAGAGGGAGAGAGAGAGAGTATATAAGAATGTACTATAGAAAAATGTATCCCTTTACATTTTCACACTTTTTTGGGCCCTCCTTGCTAAAATTGGGCTTATTTATGCTTTATTTGGTCCTATTTTGCATCCACAAGCCTTATTTAATGCATCTTTTTGAGGATAATCCTGACATTCATTAAATAACCAATCATAATTCATATTTTTGGGTTATGTGTTATGGATCTAGTGATATGGGACTCATATGCTACCTTGGGTGTATGGGTCCCACCTAGGTTTCAGGGCTTGATCCTGAATATTGCATTGAACTTAACATTTCTTGAAATTTGTGTCCCAAATTTAAGCTACTGGGAATCATACACCCCAACTAGCGTATGAGTCCCGCTTTAGCTTGGACCTATTTTGAATTCAATTCTTGGTGAGATTTTATTACCCTGGATTTGATGTCGGCTTGTAGTGTTGTAATTTTGAGAAATTTGGCATAAACAAGTATAAATACAAGGTTATTTCACATTTTCTCTTAACAAGAAATCTAGCAAGTTTACAA
Source organism: Sequoia sempervirens (assembly GCA_007258455.2). Lineage (NCBI taxonomy): Eukaryota > Viridiplantae > Streptophyta > Pinopsida > Cupressales > Cupressaceae > Sequoia > Sequoia sempervirens. The sequence goes on from VDFB02102961.1 coordinate 26,540, forward strand.
GTCATCTAGCAATTTTAGCATGAGCAAGTGTGATTTAGAAATTCAAGTGTTCAAGAGTATTCAAGAGCATTCAAGAGTTGATTATCAAGCATTTGGAGAAACATTCAATATTCAAGCATCATGTCAAAGTCATCATGCATCATTTGTGTTTTTGAGCAAACATTTGTGATGTAGGTTTTCATGATTCAAGCAAACATTCAAAGACATTATCTCATATCAAGATCAAGAGTCAAGATCTGTAGATCCATTGGAGCCATTTCACACAAGTTAAGTTTGCAACTTATATATCAAAGGTTTGGTGAGTTGCAACATTGCATATTGTTCATTCATCATTTCTTCATTTATATTTCATTTCACTTCAAGGTTTAATTACCCAAATGAGGTTTGACCAAGGAAAACCCCTATTCCCTAACACAACAACATTTTCCCCTCTTCATGTGTGACTGTAGATCTAGGTGATTTGGAGATTGAAGATCCTTTGAAGAAAAAGTTGCAAGATTGAAGAAAGTTTTTAAAGTTGTCAAGAAGTTTTCATCTTCACAAAAACTCACCTATAGCTCGCAATTTTGACAAGTTCAGACTCGGAGATCGGACCA
>VDFB02102961.1:27235-43359 GCA_007258455.2 Sequoia sempervirens
AGACCAAGCATTAACTTGAAGCACAACCTCACCAAGTAATGCTTGAGTCAAACCAACCTCTACCAAAATCCGACCATAGGAGGTGTGAGTAAATTTCATGGAAGCAATGTCCACTTTCAAGAACCTACCGAGAGCATTACCAACACCTTCAAAAGTAGAGGGGCACCAAAACTATAAGGGAAGATAAGGAAATCTCACCCAAATAGGTATAACATGATACCCAATGTACTAATATCTAAATTTTTATTAATTTATTGTTACAACATATCTAAATGTATTAATATATTACCTAGAAACCATCATTCCATTTTTCTTACATTGGAAAGAAACATCTTTAGAAAATTTATGACTTTCAACATAGTTGAATAATTTTTTAGTCATATTGAAAGTCCATTTGAGAAAGCTATTACATGTATTTTGAAGACATGGATGTTGTGTTAAATTTTGTAGTATCTATCATAAAATATATCTACATAGGAAAGAATCTATATAAAACCTTGATGTTGCATCACACCACATAATTTTGACATAAAAAAATATTTATTCTTCATCAAAGTTCCAAGCACTTGTGGTCATAACATATGGTATTTTTAAGTGATGATAGTGTTGCTTCCTTTGTCCACAAAAGTGTGGACCCTCTATAGTCAAATCAAGGGGTTAAATTTTGGGAACTTGAGAAACATCATTGAGAAAATTTGCAAGTTTGACCATGATATTACCCTTTTTATACCCAATCTCTAACCATAATTAATAATGAGGTCATGTGTTATTGTATTTAAATATTTTTAAGTCAAAAGTATGCTATAACCCCTTAATAGAACAAAATTTATTATTTAAGATTGTCAAAGGACATGATCATTTCATGAATCTCTTCACTTATACCTTATGATGTATATTATCATGTCAAGAGGTGTTGAATAGTGGAATCAAGGACCAACATGTCATGATTGTGTTAAAAAATATATTTAGAGTTGAAATCTATTTTAAAATATTAAAACTATAGAACTCTTGAATAAATAAAATAAGTATTAATTAAATAAAATAGTTGTAAAATAAAATAAAATAAATCTTAAGAAAATCAAATAAATATTATCTAAATAAAGTACATTCAAGCTAATTGTGAACATAAAAACTAAAACACAACCAACATATGGGTATGCGCACCAAGTTATGACACAAAAATGGCTCTTAAGATGCCACTTTTTTTTCTTCTGAAATAAAAAAAGTCTGATGTTCATGAGAAAATGAAGATAGTTACACTTAAAATTTGAAGATGCAACAAGAACAAGAGTTGTGCTTCAAATCTAATTTCTAAGCTACTATTTTTTTTGAAAATAATGAAGTTTAAGGGTTTGAAAAAGGGAGGTCACCAAAAGTGGTCCGATTTTTATAAAAAATAGTATAGTGTTTGTTGTGACCTCCCTAAAAAGAACTTTTTTTTTAGAATTTCAGAAATTTGAATGGTGAGAAATTAGTCAACACCATGTAGTTTATCCCGATTTTTCAACTAATTTTTTAATGAATACATAATATTTTACAAATTTTTGAAGTGGACACATCCTGAAAAGCTGAAATTTGAGCATGTCCTCCCCCACTCCCCCCCCACCTCAATTTTTTTTGAAAACTAATTGAAAATCATTTTTTTTTCATTACTTGTAGAATGGAGTCTAGTTTATAATTTTTTTCTTTTTTTTCAAAATTTGATGAACAAGTAAAAATCTATTACCAAAACTAGCACATGTTGATTTTTGAAAAAAAATGGAGGCACTAATAAGAGAAGTTATAGATGAAAACCTTAACATTTAATCAAAACATATAAAAAAATTATATATTTAGATAGCTAAGAGAGAGCCTAACATCATCATAGTTTTTTTATAAACTTGCATTGAAAGATGTGCAAACCTGATGGAGAGCACGACCAAAAATGTGTGAAATTTTGTTACCCTTTCACAAAATCAAGTCCTTGGCATGAAATGGTTATCCAACCCTTTGGGCTAGATGCCCAAGGAAAAATCCAATCCTTTGGGTTGGTATTTCCAAATGCAACTCATTTGGCAAGTGAAAAATTTGGTGCTCACCAGATTAGGTGCATCATTTGGCAAGCTCCAAATTTGATGCTAGCCAAATGAAGTACATCATTTGGAAAGAATTTTTTTTGGTGCTTGTCAAATGTGAAGCATGACTTTTTGGAATGCTTTTTTTGAACTCTTTCATTTTTCATTTTTCTTTGTCTTTTTCTTTCTCTTTCTCTACTAGGGAAACTATATACATGAAATAAACATTTAAAGAAATTTACATATGGACATTTACTTTCTTATAATTTAAGTTATATTTCATGTATATAGTTTCAAGATGTTTGAGAGTGGTTTTATATCTCTTGAGTTATAATTCATATTATAGTTTTTGGAAGATCTTATAATTTTTCAGAGTTAGTCAAATTTCAGTAATCAACATGTCAAATTTTAGTAATCAAGAGGTCAAATTTCAGTAATCAACAAGTTGTATCATCTCTCTCTCTCTCTCTCTCTCTATCTCACCATTTCATCTCTTTATACCTAGACCTCTCTCCGCCTCACTATCTCCTATCCCTTTTATCCGACTCTCTCCTTGAGCTCATTAACTACCTCTCTAAGTCCATCTCTCTCTCTCTCTCTCTCCCCCTCTCTCCAATCTCTAATCTCCCACCTCTCCTTCCTCTCTACATCTCTCATCTCCCCTCCCTCCCCTTCTATCTCTATATATATCTCTCTATACTCTCTATCTTACCACTCTATATCCCTACCTCTCCCTCCCCCCTCTCTCTCTCCCTTCCACAAACCTTCACTCTTTGATTCTCTCTATCTAACCTATCCCTCCCTCCCTCTCTCAATCTCTCTACTTCTCTCTCTATCACATCCCTTTATCACTTCCCTCTTTACTTATCTCTATCTTGCCTCTCTCTCTCTCCCCCTCTCCCCCTCCCTCTCCCTTCCCTCTCTACTCTCTTTCTCTCTATCTCACCTCTCTCCCTACCTATCCCTCCCTCCCTCTTCCCTCTCTATCTCCCTCCCTCCATACCTCTCCTTACCTCTCTACTCTTTATCTCCCTCGCCTCTAACACCTCTCTATTTCTCTCCTCACCCATCTACTCTCTCTCTATCACATCTCTCACCCATCTCTCCCTCTCAATTACCTATCCTAACTATCACCATTTACCCCTCCCCTCATCTCCCGCCCCCATCTCCAACTCTCTCAACCTCCCGCCTCCTCCCTCGCTCCTCTACTTCCCCATCTCCCACCTCTATACCTACCTCTCTATTGATCTCTCTCACCTCTCTCTCTCCATCCCTACCTCCTCCCATCTCCCCTCCTCTCATTTCTCTAACCAGTGTCCTCTCATTTCGCTCTCTCCTCCCCTCTAATCTCTCCACCTCTTCTATCACTTCTTCTTCTCTCTCTCTCTCTCTCATTTCTCCCTCCCTTCCTCCCTCCCTCCCTCCCTCCCTCCCTCCCTCTCCCTCTCTCTCTCTCTTTCTCTACTCTATCTCAACTCTCTCTCCCTAAATCTCTATCCCTCCCTTTCTTTCTCTCTCTCTCTCTCTCCCCCCTCTTTCTATCTCTCAACTCCCTCTCTCTACCTACCTCTCTCTCTTTCCCCTCTTTCTATCTCTCCTTTCCCTCTCTCTACCTATCTCTCCCTCTCTAAGTATATCTATTTCAACTATCCCTCTTTACCTCTCCCTCCCTCCACTCTCTTTCCCTCCCTCCCTCTATCACACCTCTCTCTCTCTCTATCTCACCTCTCTCTCCCTCCCTCCCTACCTCTCCCTCCTCTCCTTCCCTCTCTACTTCTCTCTATCTCCCCTCTCCATCTCTCTACCTACCTCTCACTCTATAACTACACACCACTCTCTCTACCTATATCTCCCCTCTCCCTCTATCTCACCTATACCTCTTTGCCTCTATGTCCCTCCCATCTCTCTCTCTCTCTCCCACCCTCTCTCTTCTCTATTTGATGTGAACCAAGATGTGATGCAAAAAGGGGAGGAAGGTGGGGAGAATGAGAGAGAGAGGGAAGGAGGGAGGGAGAGGTAGAGAGATAAAGAGGAGAGAGTGAGAGAGAAAGAGCCTGGGAGAGAGAGGAGGGAGGGAGGGAGAGGGAGTAGAGAGGGAGGGAGAAGTGAGAGAGAGGTGATAGAGAGAAATAGAGAGGGAAGGAGGGAAGGAGGGAGAGAGAAAGAGGTGTAGAGAGGGAAGGTGGGTGAGAGGAAGGAAGAGATACAAATAGAGAGAGAGGGAAGGAGGGAGGGAGGGAAAGAGAGGTGAGATAAAGAGCAGAATAGAGAGAGAGAGAGAGGGAGAGGGAAGGAGAGGCGAGATAGACAGAAGTAGAGAGAGGGAGAGAGAGAGTATATAAGAGTGTACTAAGGAAAAATGTATCCCTTTACATTTTCACACTTTTTGGGGCCCTCCTTGCTAAAATTGGGCTTATTTATGCTTTATTTGGTCCTATTTTGCATCCACAAGCCTTATTTAATGCATCTTTTTGAGGATAATCTTGACATTCATTAATTAACCAATCATAATTCATATTTTTGGGTTATGTGTTATGGATCTAGTGATATGGGACTCATATGCTACCTTGGGTGTATGGGTCCCACCTAGGTTTCAGGGCTTGATCCTGAATATTGCATTGAACTTAACATTTCTTGAAATTTGTGTCCCAAGTTTAAGCTACTGGGAATCATACACCCCAACTAGCGTATGAGTCCCGCTTTAGCTTGGACCTATTTTGAATTCAATTCTTGGTGAGATTTTATTACCCTGGATTTGATGTTGGCTTGTAGTTTTGTAATTTTGAGAAATTTGGCATAAACAAGTATAAATACAAGGTTATTTCACATTTTCTCTTAACAAGAAATCTAGCAAGTTTACAAGTCATCTAGCAATTTTAGCATGATCAAGTGTGATTTAGAAATTCAAGTGTTCAAGAGTATTCAAGAGCATTCAAGAGTTGATTATCAAGCATTTGGAGAAACATTCAATATTCAAGCATCATGTCAAAGTCATCATGCATCATTTGTGTTTTTGAGCTAACATTTGTGATGTAGGTTTTCATGATTCAAGCAAACATTCAAAGACATTATCTCATATCAAGATCAAGAGTCAAGATCTGTAGATCCATTGGAGCCATTTCACACAACTTAAGTTTGCAACTTATATATCAAAGGTTTGGTGAGTTGCAACATTGCATATTGTTCATTCATCATTTCTTCATTTATATTTCATTTCACTTCAAGGTTTAATTACCCAAACGAGGTTTGACCAAGGAAAACCCCTATTCCCTAACACAACATTTTTCCCTCTTCATGTGTGACTGTAGATCTAGGTGATTTGGAGATTGAAGATCCTTTGAAGAAAAAGTTGCAAGATTGAAGAAAGTTTTTAAAGTTGTCAAGAAGTTTTCATCTTCACAAAAGCTCACCTATAGCTCACAATTCTGACAAGTTCAGACTCGGAGATCGAACAAGACAAAATCTACCGAAGATCACTTGAGGATCTAGAAGTTTCAATCAAACCCTAGTACTAGGACTAAATCATCACCTTGGGCGTATGAGTCCCAATATACACCTTTTCAACAGTTTTATGTAGATCCTAGATTTCTAGTAGTAGATTGTAGATTTAGCCTAGAAACCCTAACTGGGACTAAATTGCCTAGTTTGGCGTATCAGTCCCAGTGAACATCAAAGGTCAAAATTTCAGAGTTGCAAACCTTGTTTCAAACATCTCCAATCTTCCAAGTGCTCCTTTGTTTATCCTTAGTTTATTATTCTGATTGTAAGTTTCATTTTCTAGGACACATAACTAAATTTTCATATTTCCTTCATTTCTTTCTTTCTAAGCATTGTCTTAGTGGTGAAACCCCTTTTAATCAGACCTAAGGAAACCCACTCTTGTATCCCTGTAATACTTTCCTCAATTGAATCATTGGGTGGAGTCCCTAGGGTTTCCTTTAATGAACTAAGAGTGAAATGTGTCCCCCCAGTTCCATCTCTTAAAAGGTAGAACCCTATTTCCTCCAGTTCAAAGAGATAAAAAATGAGTGAGAAAGAGATATATAACTTGCTGATTACTGAAATTTAACCTTTTGATTATTGAAATTTGACATGTTGATTGCTAAAATTTGACTAAGTCTAAAAATTTATAAGATCTTCCAAAAACTAGAATTTGCATTATAACTCCAAGAGATCCAAAACCACTCTCAAACTTCCAAAAAAATGCATTCCAAAAAGTCATGCTTCACATTTGGCGAGCGAAAAATTTGGCACTCGCCAAATGATGCCCTTCATTTGGCTAGCGCCAAATTTGGCACTCGCTAAATGATGCACTTCATTTGGCTAGCGCCAAATTTGGCACTTGCTAAATGATGCACTTCATTTGGCTAGTGCCAAATTTGGTGCTTTCCAAATGATGCACTTCATTTGGTGAGCACCAAATTTGGTGCTTTCCAAATGAGTTGCATTTTGACTTGATCATCCGAGCCATTTGGTGAGCACCAAATTTAGTGAGCGCCAAATTGTAAAAAACCAAACTTGTGACATATTTTTTTGTCACAGATTGGTGTACATGTACCCATATATTTGAAAATAAATCAACTATAAAATAAATTTTATGTCAATAAAATAAAATAACTCTTCAGTAAAGAAAAAACTATAAAATAAATCTTGAGAAAATAAAGTAAAATAAAATCTCTTTAGCAAATAAAATAATCCTTTAGTAAATAAAAATAAAGCAAACAATATGAATTAAATATAATAATTCTTAACTAATTAAAGTAGCTTTCTTTGTATTTTTAGATAGATGTATTTAAGATATTTATACTAGTTACCCATCTCATGGTTGTCTATTTATACTCATTTTATTTACTTAAAATTGATAAATATAATCTTCATGGATATGACCTAACACTATTACTAGTATGCATTAAGTATGATTGGATCATCATCAAATAATATGATACTCATTTTGCATCTTTTATTACAACACCAATTAATTTATCTTTAATACCAAAATCTAATGTTATTTCTCTCCTAGAGCTATTTAAATATTTACAACATATTTAATATGATTTTACCTTTTTATTATAATATAATCAAGTGTAATTTAAAAAAAATATTATTATAACCTAACCAAAAGCAACAAGACAAATAACAATCTTATATATTTAATTCTAATTATCTTTTAACATCAAAAAAATTTATGCTTATTTGAATCATATCATTTGGGTCATCCACTCTTGTCATAAGAAAATCTCAATGGTCTTGATCCTCATAGTTATGTCACACTCTAAGAGGAATATTTACATATGTACTCACATACGGGTGCCCAAGCATCATAGTCTTAGCCATGAAAATCTTAGGTGTACATTGTACTTCAAGTTGGATGCACATTGCATGCCTCTTCTCGTATTCCCATAGTCCACCAAACTAATTTATTCTTTGAGTGACTTTTGTGTCATTTCCAAGTCTCACATAAATAATTTATATAATCTTTTAAGGGGGGTTTCCAAACCATCACACCTTTTCACAATTGTTGTCTTTAATAATTATTTAATAAATATAATTATTCCTACTTTTTAAAAAGGGTCCTTGTATATATTCTTTATTAATCTCCATTTTGACCAAAAGGTCATAATACCTTTATTTTTCTACCGCCTTTTTAATTTTAAAGTGTTATTTCATAGAAAATTTTCATTCTTTTCACTTTGGGAATATATTCCCACAACATCATAGATGTAGATTATGTAGGTATTATTAATGATAGAAAATTTACACTTGAATATTTTTCATGTAAGTTTAAGGCTAATTTCTTGGGCTAATAAGAAACAATCAATTGTGTTTTTATCTAGTAGTGAAAATGAGTGTTCTAATATATCTTAGGAAGTTGATTGGTTCAAGAATTGATTGAATATATGCAACAATCATAATATTCATCATTAATATTTTGTGACAATTGAAGTACAATTTAGATGGCAAAAGACCTAGTTTATCATCTCAAGATCAAGACATATTAAGTTCCACAACATTTTATTTAAAATTTAATTAAAAAATATGATAGAATTAAAATATTATAAATTGAAAAATAAATTAGAGGTGTATTTACCAAACCTCTACATTTAACCAAATTTTCAAAATTTTAAAATTATTCTTGTAAATGTACCTCAAACTTTGGAGAAGATGTTGTCTCTAATGTTGTCTCAACAACCACTTACTGCCTTCCCAACCAAGCCACCAGACTCCATAAATAAGAATTAAAACTTGGTTTAAGTGTTAGATTAATAAAAAAAACTATCTCAACTATTAAAAAAATGTACGCTGTGCTTATATTTCAAGGCTGTCGTTTGAATATTCTCATTGCACTTTTGCCCGTAAAAAAGGCTATGGGTGAACCGATCTCCACCTAAATATAAAATTTGAAATAGTTATAATGGTCTGGTTTAAATTATACTAATCATTTATCATATTATAATGAGTTTAAAATGATAGTAAGAAAGATTGTAAATTAATGAAATGACGTTGGTTATGAATATAATTATTTAACTAAAATTATAGTGAAGTAATAGAATCATCTCTCCTTTTTATGATATTTATTAATAATTTTAGGTATTGAATAAATTGGTTGAGATTGTAAACTAATGAAATGATGTTCTTTATGAATATAATTATTTAAGTAAAATTATAATGAAGTAATAGAATTATCTCCCCTTTTTATGATATTTATTAATAATTTTAAGTATTGCATAAATTGTTTGTGATTCTATATTGTATTCATATATCATTATTATTTTGATAAACATTATAAATCTTGAAAGTTACAAAACATTTGAAATGATGAGTATTTTAATACAATTAGAAAATGATATTACTTTAAATAAATCAATGCCATTTGATTTCTAATAATTACTAGAAATGATTTAGTTAACACATATTTTACCCTATCTATTGTGAAATACTTAATCTCTAAGTTTTAGTGATGTAGGAATATATGGTTTAATTACAACATAAGATCGTTATGAAACACTACTTTATTTTTTTTAAATATTAAATTGATCTTTTTTTTTTGATAAAAGACATTTAGCCTAAAATATTATTAATAAAAGTACTAAATTACATGAATACATCATAGAAGCTTATAATTAAATTGATCTCTTTATAGATAACATTTAAATAGTATTTCATTAATTATTTTCAATATGCAAGCCTAGCAATTATATCAACTAGGTAATAAAATTTAAATAATATTCCTCAATATTGTTTCATTATGCAATTCAATTAATTATCAATTATTCTATACAATATTCCTTATTTTTTCCTTCAAATTTTATTAAAAAAATTAAATAAGTTATGAAAACTAACAATATTAATAATGCATTTGATTTATGTTTATGCATCAAGTCATTGTGATTGAATTGTTGCATCTATAGCATAACATAGTTGCAACAATGGTATCTATGGTATTATTTCTATAAATTCCTAGGGAGTAATATGGATATTATTTTAATTAAATCCAAATGAAAAAATAAATCTGCCTTAGATAAATAAAATTATTGATAGTTTAATAATAACTTAATCATCACCATAGTATATTTAAAGTAAAATATTTATTTAGATAGGACTATGAATCTAAGATAAAAAATAGTAAATAATTATTTGTCTAAATGATTAAAAAATCAATGTTTCCCTTGGTGGGTAGTATTTAAAGATAAGCTATTTGGAGAAAATGGGCCTTAGAAAGGGTTGTATACCCACTCTTAATATAAATTGCAGCAAAACTTAGATAAAAAACATATATTACAATTTTCTCCCATAGATATGAGTATGTAGGTTTCGTAGATAAATGAAAGAGGTTCCTAATATGTGGGCTTTTTGAAGTAAGGTTGTAAATTTTTTAAGGATTGGATATACCAATTTATAGTAATATTTAAATAACTTAATTAAGTGGATTAAATTGAAAGATACAAAATTCAATTCACTACATAATCAAAAGAATCTAATGGGAGGATTTTCTCAACTCAAAGATTTAAGCTAAAGTTTGATGTTACACTCAATAATTTTTAATATACATACTCTTGAATGATAGTGACTTGAGTGCACTTTCAAATTGTAATTGTAGTATTTAGTGAGTGACTCAAGACCTATTTAATCATGTGGGATAAAGTCTCTAACCAAAGTAATACACCTCTCCAGTATGGATGGATGAATGCCTATTTTAGATGGACATAAGAATATATATCTCATATGGAGAGAAAAATTCTTGAGTGTAGAGATGAAAGAATCTAATTTTTTTTTTGTTAAATTTATAATAAATATATATTTTAAAAATTGGTATAACTTGAGGGTTATTAAAAATTTAAAGTCAATATGGGCCTTAAAATTACCACTAACAATTTATTCAAATGTGCTTAAGGATTCAATGAGAATCTTAATGATTATTCCACAAGATTAAAATCTATATGCTTTAAAGTATACCATACCTTGCATGATTTAAAATTATAATTTTTTTTTTTAACAAATTATTAAAATAATTATCAATAATGTAACCTCAATATTCACATAATTTATCAACCTTTATCATGTGTAAACAAATTTAAATCTAAGCTTCTTTTAAGGATCATTGTATTTTTCTAAATATCAAAAGTATACACATTTTACTATGGGTAGTGATTATAAAGACAAGGACAATGTCTATCAAGTTAATAATATTTTTACAATATTCCTTAGTTTAAAAAAACTAGACCTAAAAGTTATTAAATATATAATAATTATTGAATCATGTGTTTCAAACTATATTGAGTTAAAATTTGATTAATGTTTTTCCTATGCATCCACTGGATACTAATAAAGCATTCCCGTAGAAATATAATGAATGAGCAATTTGTAATTACCATAAATTAAAAGTACATTACACTTAATCTTTCATGATTTTGAAATAAAAATATAAGACCTTATAGACAATAACATGATTCAAATTGAGCACTGACCCTTAACATAAAGAACATCATCGAGAATATTGGGAGGATGGCGTTCGCGTGCTCTGCAAGCCGAGCTAGGGCGACCGTGCCCTAGCTCGTTCTCTGTGTTTTGCTCACATCTGTGCTGTGGGGGGTTTTTTTTGATGCAATCGGGGTTGTGGTGGTGGGGTTTACACCTGATAAAATGTTTTACCTTTCTTTTTCCTTGACCGGTTTTTGCTGTGTGGGAGTTGCGTCCATTGTGCTAGGCGTGGGCTTCCTATTTACTGTCGAGGGCTCTCCTTTGGAGCGACTGTGCTGGGTACAGCCTGTCTTGGCACTAGGCCTCCTCCTCTGCCCGCGTGGGTCTGTGGTGTGGGTGCGTGGTCTTGGGGTGGCTGCATGGGTGGCCTACCATTTAGTGGGGCCTTGGTTCTTCCCACTGTCGTGTGGGTTTTGTCTTTTCTGGAGGCCTTCTTGCTATTGTTTGGGTGGCTTGTGGGTGGAGGGGGTTCAATCCTTTTCTTGCAAAAGTGACTCGGCGGCTTGCATGCTTGCCGAGGTTCTTGTTTATTGCTATGTCGTGTGGGGAAACATCTCGGGCTAGCCCCAAATTGGATTTTTGATCAGCATTTGGTTCGAAGCCTTTGATGCATGGTGTGATTTTTTTGACAATATGTTGTTTTCATCAGAGACAGAGATGAATGATCTAGGACTGGTTAGCATTTCCTGGATAACGAAGATTAATGGGTGTTTGGAAAGATGCAAAGAGAGACCAAAGTTGGTTATCCCGATGGAGATGCTTGTTGATGATATTGAATACTATTTGAGGCACTCCTTTTATTGCAAGTTCATGGGTTTGAGAGTTTCACTGCAATTTTTGGAGTCCTGGGCTCAACAAACTTGGATGCCGGAGGGGGAGATGGAAATTAGGCTCCTTGCGAACAACTATTTTATGGTCTCATTTGATTGCATGGCAGATCAAAATAAATTATTTGAGGGTGGTCCCTATTTTTATAACCAGGTGGGTTTGTTTATCAAGCCATGACATGTTGGCTTCAACCCGATTGAGGCACTACTGACTCAAATTCCCATTTGGGTTAGGTTGCCGTGGTTTCTAGTTGAGTGTTGGCGGGATGACGTGTTGCATTTGGTGGCTTCAATGCTCAGTAAACCTATTGGGTCCTCACAACATATGTAGTTTAAAAAGGTAATGACTCTTGCTCCTATCTGTGTAGAAATTGATTTAAGTAAGCCATTGTCAGATTCTATTGAAGTGAGTGTTGGATCCTATACTTGGGTGCAACAACTTGATTATGAAACCCTACCTTTTAGGTGTCGTCTTTGTCATGAATACGGTCACTTGCAGCGTAGGTGCCCTAGGGGTAAGCCTGTGGTGCCCCAACTTTCTCAACCTTCTTGCAATCTGCTTAGGACTGATAGGGGGAAGGAGCCTATTTTGGGTGATGGTAACAGAGATGATGGTTATGTCCCTATCAAGGCTCACAATAGGAATCAGGGGCAGAAGTGGACCTTGAGGGAGAGGTAGGATGATGAAACTCTTAATAGGTTTGAGGTGTTGGATGATCTTAGTCAGGAGGAAGTGAATTTGGGGTTGCTGAACTTGGATCTGGGAACTCTGGGTACAAGACAGGGTGAGCCTCCTTTGGAGGCTATGCAGGTTGCACAGGAGATTGGGGTTGGGCAGATGGATACAGATCAACAATTGATTGTTCAGGCTGAACATGAATCTACTATTGGAGCTTCGAAGAGTGGTGGAGGTGGATCCCCATTGCTCCTAAAAGAAGGCACGGAAGTGGGGAAGAGCTCTTTGTCCTCTTCTCGCTTAGGTATTCAACAAAAGGAATTGAAGAAAGGGGTTGGTGAGAGGACTTCCAAGTTGGGAAGGAAAAAGGATATGGATAAGATTAAATTAACTAGGAAAACTTTGGTGGAGTCAGGGTCAGTCAGGACTCTGGATTCACATTTTTCATGCCCCCTGAAATGATTGTTCTCTCATGGAATGTAAGGGGATTGAACAGTGGCCCTTGACAAAAAGTTGTTCGTGATTTGGTTAGGAATCATTCTCCGGATGTTCTTTTTCTTCAGGAGACTAAATTATCTATGGATAACATGTTGGACATCGCTCCTAAGTTGTGGAAATATGGTGAATGCCAGTGTATGGGGGCTCTTGGTGCTTCCGAGGGGTGGCTTGCTTTTGGAACCCTCGGAAGATTTTCCCTCTCTGGTGGATGTCATCTAGATCCTCTATGTCCCTGGTCGCCTCTTGGTATGAGACTGGTGAGTGTATTCCCCTCTCTAATGTGTATGCTCCTGTTGAGTTTTAGGGTAAACAACTTCTATGGTCCCATCTTCATTTTGTTCGTGGCTTAGCTCCTTTCCATCCATGGGTTATGGCTGGCGATTTTAATGCTATTGTGGAGTTGTCTGAGAAAAGAGGTGGAATTGCTAGGTTGGAGCCTTCTACTATGTTATTCAGAGATAGAATTTCAAAATTAAATCTTATTGATGTTCAGCCCAGTAATGGTCACTTCACTTGGAATAATAGGATAATTGGTGAGAGTTGTGTTGCTGAGAGGCTGGATTGATTCTTGGTTTCCTGTTATTGGGTTGGAGACTTGTGGTCTGCTCGATCTGAAATTCTTGATTGGAGAGGTTCTGATCATTGGCCTATTAAGCTTAGTATTATCTCTGCTCGGGGCCTTGTTCTCCCTCCTTCAAGTTCCAGCTTATGTGGTTACGGGATCTTACTCTTCATGAACATGTGGCTGAGTGGTGGAGGATTAGTAGACCAGCTTTTGGTACGACAATGTACACTTTCTCCAAGCTTCTTCAGTTTGTCAAATATCAGCTTAAAAGGTGGAATCAGTGATGTTTTGGTAATATCTTTCATGCTAAGGTTGCTGCGCAAGAGGATTTGAATAATACTACACGATTGATTCAAGAGAATGGGGCTTCTGAGGTTCTTCTGAGGGAGGAGGCTAGGACTTTGAAAGTGGTTGAGGAATTTGAATTGTGGGAAGAGATCTATTGGAAGCAAAAGGCCTAGGTTGATTGGCTTCAGGAAGGTGATAAAAACACTGCCTTCTTCTTCAATTTTGTGAAGGACAAGAGGCATGGTAATTCCATTTATGTTCTGGTGAATGCTAGGGGGGAACGTCTTGCCTCATTTTAGGAAATCTCTGCTGAAGCATCTCAGTATTTTGCTACTTTATTGAGGGAGGATTCGCGGGGGGGGGGGCTCTATTGAGGAAGCACATATTCTTTCTTGTATTCCTCAATTGGTCTCTAGGGAGGCGAATGAGTATCTGATGAAAGAGATCTCTCTTGATGAGCTGGAGGGGATTGTGTTTCAGATGAAGAGAGGTAAAGCTCCTGGCCTCGATGGTTTCCCAATTGAATTTTTTAAAGAATTTTGGGATATCATAAAGTTGGATCTTCTGGCGGTTGTCCATGAGTTCCAGAGGAATAAGCAGATGCTTCGTGCTTTGAATTCCACCTTCCTTGCTTTCATCCCCAAGTGTGAAGGAGCTGATAGGTTATCTCAGTTCTGACCTATTTCTCTATGCAATGTGTCTTATAAAATCATTTCAAAGTTATTGGCTGAGAGGTTGAAGAAGTGGCTTAAAGTACTGATATCGGAGGAACATAGTGGATTTGTGGCAAGTCGACAAATTCTTGATGGGGTTGTCATTGCTATAGAGACCATCCATTCCATGGATTACTCCCAGGTGAAGGCAATGTTCATTATGCTGGATATGGCTAAGGCTTATGACAGGGCTAGATGGTCTTTTCTGTGAAAGATCCTTGTTTCTTTTGGTTTTGATGAGGAATGGATCCAATGGGTCATGAGCTATGTCATGTCTGTATCCTTCTCGGTTTTGATAAATGGAGACCATTTTGAACTTTTTGGTGCCTTAAGGGGTTTGCGCCAAGGGGATCCTCTTTCTCCGCATCTTTTTTTGCTTCTTGTGGAAGGTCTTGGACGTTTGTTGAAAAGAAAGGTGGAACTTGGCATCATTCAGGGTTGGCGATGGGGTGGAGATTTGTCTCTGCAATCTCATTTGTAGTTTTTTGATGATACTACCTCGATGGGGAGGGCTACTATTAGGAAGCTACTAATTTTAGGTAGGTGTTGGACATCTATCTAGTTGCTTCGAGGCAATTGATTAATGATGAGAAATCTTCCATCTTCTTCTTCAATACGCTGGCACCCATATAGAGAATCTTAGAAGGTTTTAAGAGTGGGTTCTCCCTTTGATGTATCTGGGCATTCCAATTTCTGTTCGCCAACTTCCCAAGGGTTCTTGGCAGAATATTATTGATAAGCTCCGTGCAAAAGTTAATCATTGGACCCATAGATGGTTTTCTTTTGCAGGGCGGGTTCAACTTCTCAAGTTGGTGGTGCAAGCTCTTCCTACCTATAGATGTATGCTTCAGGTGGCTCCGATGGGTTTTCTAAGGGAGTTAGATTCTCTTGAAAGGAAGTTCTTATGGGCTGGAAATTTATCGTCTTCCAAGTGGAGCCTAGTCAGGTGGGATGTTGTTTGCAGCCCAAAGCAGTTTGGTGGTCTTGGTCTTCGATAGTCTGCGTTATCCAGAGTGGCAGTGGTTGCTAAGCTATTCTAGAGATGGTGTGTGGAGCAGGATCAGCTGTGGGCTAGGATATTATCTCATAAGTATTTCTTGGGGATTCTTTGGCAGGATCTCCCTCGTTACCCTCTTGAGGGGAAAGGTTTGGTGATTTGGAATACTCTTAAGAAGGGTGCACAACTCATTAAGGAAGGTTTGTTTTGGATTTGCAGATGGGGCACTGAAGCTCTTTTCTGGTTAGATTCTTGGGATGGCTTCCCTCCACTTACTTCTCAGTTCCCCAACCTAATTCCTTTGTGTCAAAAATTTCTCACAGCTGGTTGGTCTAGAGTGAGTGACTTCAACTCTGTCACTTCATTTGGTCAGTTGGAGGTGGCTCATTGGAAGGATCCCGTAGAGTGACTGAATTTGGGAGTTGTGGAAGAAAGTGCTGAGCTTCACAAGATTCTTTATAGTAGGAGCTGTAGTTCTCTTCTGGGAGAGGATATTCTTGCTTGGACCCATAATCCTAAGGGGGTTT